>QLOU01000142.1:0-18816 GCA_003313715.1 Russula abietina
CCCGGAGGGAATCAAGATACCAACCCTCACCAGTCTAACTGCTGGTCCCTACAAGGGTGAGGGTCCAACTGGACCCGATCTTCCTGTCATCGACAATTCCGATTTATTGGACTCCATCATAAATGGCGACTCCAGTGCCAATGGTGTTAGTAACGGTAATGGATCTGCACATGGAAATAAATCGAAGCTTGAAAGCGCGTTGAAAAAGATACAAAATTCCAACCCCAATGATTTGGATGGGGTGCTGGCAGACGTGAAGGTATGGGAGCTATACGACTTAATGCGCGGTGGCTGACCGGGCTTGGAAGGCCGCACAGGCAGTTTCCGAGAGGGCGCTGTAATCGTAATTGAAATCTCACATCCAATCAACCCGAATAGTGATACAAACCTCACTCCTGCGCCTTGGTTTTCCGCGGACTCCATTGAAGCTTTTCGTAGATTATGAGTTTTGTATCTGATTCCGGCAAACCGAATCTTTCAAAATAGAGCTGTGATTACATGACCTGAGGGGGTTGTCAACGCTCGGAAACGAATGATCCACTTGATGTCGGCCGCCTTTTTCGGATCATCTCTGGTGCTACGCCCACCGGTGTCAATGATCCGAGGTGAATGCTCGCTTGCGTCCGCCATGGCGCGGTATACACATCGAATTCAACAGGGAGGATATTCGGGAGCTAAAGCGCCGTGGGATGTTCGTTCTCCATTGCATAGCAGCTGCATGTCGAGCGCTCGACTCAGGCGTGAATACGCGTACGGCGGGATCGCTGGTTCTTCAGCCTAGCCGTAAACAGTTGTGCACGATAAGTCGAAGTCTCAAAGAGCGGGAACTGAAGTCAGTCAATAGGAACAACACAAACACTGACAAACATCAGAACGTGCGAAATATTTTTCAGACAAGCCTGAGAGAGCCTTGCTTGTTTCTTACCATCTACGCTACGTTATGGGAGTCTACAGCTGCAATGGGAACACCATCAGTCACTGTCACCAATGGTAGCGGGAAAAGGCGAGTCGCTCAGACCATGGGTAACCACCTGTGACACGCGGCAACTATTCCTTAACGGAATCTCAGTATTAATGTCAGCAAGTCAGGCATAAAGCGCTGCGTGTCTATGCCCACAAGTATTGCTGATTTTGAATACGCCAGCGCTGACTTCTCTTAGAGTGGCTACGTTGATATATCTTTTCGAAGCTTTATGAGTTCCCAAGACTGCAAACAGGGTTAACGAATGATCCCAGGACTCTTCGAGAGCCTGCATAACTGGAAAGCTCTCAAAAAAGCGCATGTATATGGAGATACGTCTATTTCGCTCCAGCAACAAACCAGCGATAACGTATGTTCCGGTAACATCGAGCCGCTTTCGAACTAACTCAAAAAAGCGGTTTTTAGCGTCAAGTCTGTGAACTTACCACAAAACTCTACTAGAACATGGCCTTCATATGATTCTCGGTCTATGGAATCATTAGAGCCACGCGGCATTTATATTGTTGTCTGATCGCATGAGATTGCGGCAGGATCATTCCTCGAATCAATTCAGGCAACCTATCATTATCTGTGTGATTCTTCGTCGCTCCGCTGAGCGTAGCATGTGTGTCGACTAATGTAATTTCGTTGCTCATTCAGGTAGAGTTTCGCTGACCCTCGTGTAAATATGTACTAAAATATAAGATTACTGAACTTCACGAGACATTCCAGGTTTGGACACCCTCACCCATGTCTACCTTCATGTTCAACTCCTTCGCTGGTGTCGATAATGTACGCTCCTTGTCTCTTATCAAACTCGCCATTCTGATCGTGATTCCCCAAGTTGTCCAAAACAGCATCTGGAATTGGGAAATTCTCACCCAACTTCCTCGATAAACAGCCTGAGAAAGGTCAACAGGCTACTGGTCTACTATCAAAAGGCCGTCAATTCGCCGTCAAGCTAATCTTCTCTGGCCTCTATCTATGTTTTACAATACTGCGAAGAATTGTCCCATCCTTTATCTTGAACTTCTTCGTACGTGCCGATCTTTTCTACGTACACCACGCGAGTCTGACTTGTGGTATAAGATATTTTTTATACCACCCGTCCTCGCCTTTTATGAACTCGCACTTCGAGTATATTTTCCACGGCTGCCCTCTCTATTTTCTATCGCACTTAAGCTCTTTCAACGACAAATTCTGACACTCGAGACTATTATCTGGCTCGCCTCAAGCCTACCCACAAATTTTCTCGGCGAGCTTGGGGCTCTTGGTGGTGTTGCCATGCAAACGACAGCAGCCATGGCGGGCGCCGCGGCTAATTTGGGTAATGTCCTTGTAGGAACTACTACCAGCTTTGTAGGCGACGCTTCCAAAGCCGTAGCTCAGGGTATCGACCACCTCAAGCCAGGTGCTATCGCAACGGATATTACCCACGTCCTATCTGATGGGTCAAGGATCGTTGCTGATAGTGCGACTTCTATAACCTCCCTCGTAAAGAATGGCGAGACCGCTGTCATAGACACTATGTCGCATCTAATTTCGAGCGAACATGCGACTTCTCCCGGGCATCTGGTCCCGGATATTGCGAACAATGCCGTTCATACGGTAGTGGACAACACTAGTGCCGTCACCGGCACTGTCATCGGAGCTACGAAGGCCGCAGTAACCGAGAATACAGCGAAACTTGCCCATGTCTTGGACAGTGTAAATCCGTTGCCCCTCCACATTATGTCCACGGGATCTAAGGACTCTCACTCTCAAGCTCAAGTATGTGTCATATATTGTGATTCCGTCAGCCGTCATGCCACGGATGTCCCGAACTTTTAGCTGAAATTATGTTTATCGGTAAACAGGCGATTTACGCAAGCGAGCTTCTGGTCCCCCATAATGCAAATGGTGATGTTCATGTAGTTGTTGGAACCGCTCATACCGTTGCTGATGCTAGAGCACACTCAGTAACGAAGCCGCCTGGTATACCAGTGGGCCGTGACGTGCGTTTCTTCGGTTGCGAATAATGTGAACCCAATTGACGCTCATCAAATTTTTGGGTGCAAATAGCAGCATTCAATAGGAGGTCTGCTTCATCCAATGTTACCAGGGTTGTCAAAAGTCGGTTTATGAGCTGCCTCCGATCCAACATGGAGATATTCGATTGCGACGGTGACGAGGCCCAGGCCAGTGGGATACGTACAAATTATAAATTTCGAAGTCATCTAGACGCCGATTCGTGGATTTCAGATAATTCACATGCATGTAGTTTGTCTGGGCATCACTTCATCAAGTTCATGATACGAGCGGGATATATAAAACTTTGATATGAATGGGTGACATCGCCGGAGATATTATGTAATAGAACAACGTTCACTAGTCCGTCACCGAACAACAACAACACGCCGCAACTGACCTTACCCATCAGATACATATAGCTTGACTTAGTTCACTTCCAGGCATCTGTCGTCCAATTTCCATGCTCATTCCATGGGCGTATCAAATGATTGTTCCGGCGTCTTCTCACATCGGGCTAACAATATTCGGTACTGGGTATGCTTGCGAGAGACCAAGTCACCTATGGCAGTGACTTGGCAGAATTATACTCCCAGTGGTGATAGGGGCAGTGCTATTCATCAAAACGAATTGGCCTGTCGAATGTTCTCTTTCCTCCTCGGTTGCCTTGGCGGATTCGTTTTCCGTATCCCTGGTCCCGATGAATAGAAAAGCCCATTCAAATAGCAGTTGCGTGGATTGCCAAATCTCCCTCGGCATCCATCTCCATCATCCCTACAATTTATCAGGCCTACTAACCAAGGCGTATGATAAAGCGCGGCCCGTTGATACGCCCCATTTTTGTGCCACCGCCTCATTGTTGAGCGTACCGTTCAATCGTCTGGAATTGATCACTGGCAAGTGAATGGCAACAGAGATGGGTATTTTCGATACCCTCGATACCCTTTCTTCCAGTGGTTTTTTAGCTAAGTAAGTTTTCACACTATTGTCACGACACGCACACTTATAGCTTTATCCTTCTAGTCTCAATGGTACATTCCCCGAGAGATTGATTCCCGATGGCCTCATTCCTTCCCCCGCCGATCGCGTCCCTGCCACCCGGCAAGTCATGCTCACGGAGTTTGTTCCCGTGCTCGCGCTCTTCTACACTCTTGCTGTTCTCGTGCAGCTTCCAAATACGCGTATTCTGCGTCTGAGCATACTGGTCGTGATGGGAACGCTAGCATGGAGAGTTTCCACGAGGTACAATTTCGATGGATCCGATGAGCCTGGCCACAACGTGGGCAGCATGACCGTTTGTGTACGTTCCCTTTCATCATTTCGCAACACTATCCATTGTCCTGACCCGACGCTTACTTGCATTGGTATGGCAGTGGTTCATGTCTTTCCTGATGCTCCGCGCGACAGACTTTGCCACCTCGACGAAACTTTTCGTACGAGAGCGATTTTCCTGGCTTCCGCCTAACGCGCCCGAGAATTTCCCCACCCAACTCAAAGGCGCCGTATTGAACTCCTTTGACTTGACGTTCAACGCGCGCGGCGTCGGGTGGAACTGGGGCAAAAGCATACACGTCCCACTACCGAGCGCAGAAGACGCTCCCACTCTCACTTGGAAAGGCCCGATCGACTTCTTCGTAAGACACGTGATAACGCAGACGTTTTTCGATTTCGTTCTATTCGCCCAGCAATCCTGGCACCTCTCACCGTCCAAATATCCCACGCATCGTCACGGCGGATCGATCTTCAATCCCGACCTACCGCCCCTCCGCCGCTACGGGAAAGTGGTCGCCATGACGTTCCTCTGTCCACTGGGGCTCTGCACATCCTTTCAAGCCACGTATTACTTGATAGGATTTTTAGGCATGACGGTCTTCGGTCAAGTTTCTGAACAATGGCCGCCTCTCTTTCAGGAACCGTGGAAGGCGACCAGCCTGGGCGATTTCTGGGGACTGCGTTGGCACCAGGTGTTCAAGCGGTCCTTCGTCGTCTGTGGGGCGAAGCCGGCCGTGCGATTTTCCGGACTCGGGCGGGCGGGAGGCGTGCTCGGCGCGTTCTTCATTTCGGGGATCATGCATGACTTTGGCGTATGGGGTGCGGGACTGGGGACGGAGTTGTCCTCCGTGACGTTCTTCTTCGTTATGATGGGTGTCGGCTGTATCCTTGAGGTGGTTTGGCGGGAGAAAACGGGCTTGAAGGTGCAGGGCCCGTTGGGTTGGTTGTGGACTATGGCGTGGATGTTCTTCTGGGGTAGCTGGATTGTCGATGCGTGGGCGAGAAGGGGATTGATTATCAGCAAGATGTCAGCGGACGGGGCACGCCCATCTCTTTACTGGGTTTACGTCGCCCAGCGGTGGGTGGAACAACACGGTCAGCCTTTGCAAGGGTAAAGGTAAATTGCATGTCATGGTAGAAAATTTCATAGGAAGACTTGCTTTGTATGCGTTTCATTCATTCTTGGTTCCAATTCTTGTACATTGATATCATATGCATACATTATCATCCCGACTTAAGCAAGGGCTGAAAAAGAAAGATAGGCTGAAACCTCATCCACGATGAACTCAGCGATATCTCAATTGCATACCCTTGGTACCGCACCATGCGGAATTGGAAATTAGGAACCAAGACTTCAAGGTTGGAGACCTACTTAATGTACCATAAGACACTCTTTCCCGCACCCACTACATAGGAAACCTTCAGTTTCTAGAAAGAAGGCCGGGTAACAACAAAATTTCCCGTGAGCCCATAGAAGAGATCAGACGCTTTCCATGGTGAGAACGTGGTGCCCTGAACGAGCCATTTCCTCGTCCCGCTGTATTGCAATCCACAGGCGATGTTATGGTCTTTCCAAGGATCGGAAGGACAGCCACCCTCGAACATCTCTCTGCAACTTGTCGCCTGCCAGGACAATCTCAGCAATTCCGTCAGACATCGCGGTCCTGATCAGTAACTGACATTTTCGACTTGTTCACGTCGCTCGCGATTTGATTCATCGTTTCTGATGCTCAGTTGGATGCCGAGATGGTTCGTTGGGACATCAAGAACGTACCAAGGGCATTCCGAACACAGTCAAGCGATGCTTTGACGTCTAGTAGAATGAACGATATTCTACACCCAGCGAATGGGATGCAGGAACGCGTCGTTCAGATGAATTTGACAAGGCCCTAATGATGCGCATAGATGGATTATCCAACACAGAGTTAACGATTCAAACCTTATTGGCTTGCGAGGGGCGATGGAAAAGTGACGTTACAATGAAAAAAAAAAAGATGACAAACCTGGTAGATTCCACCGTCGGTAACGACCCTCATATTATGGTCGAGACCATGGGCAACCTCAATGATCCTTGAGGTTGTCCATGGTCTTGATCAGAGCAGTGGTCAATTTCGCCTCGTCCTGGGTGAGTCTGTCTCGATGTCCTTCTCTCCTCCGAACAGCTTCGTGACAAATTTTTCTGCGTCTTATTGTTTCAGGTAATAAAGAATATGATACGACGGTGAACACGGACTCACCTGGTTTTCCCCGCTTAACCCCCTTGGTTGCCAACGCGAGCGTGGAGAGAAGCTCCACCAGTATCGACGAGCATTTCGGTCATAGCGACTGTGGGGGTGATCTTCGTATAGATATCGAGGCGATATTGGACTCGAGCAACTCGACGAGCGCATCATAACTGTCCTTGACGCCCTTGATCACCTGATACAATTGGATGTTACAAAGATGCGCGGCATGGAACGAAAGAAAGCGATACGGAGCGTAGGATAGCGAGTGCAGAGTGCATTGCCTCTGCAGATGAAAACATCTATGGAATGAGGGTCAGACGTACTGAACTCCCCACTTGCATGAGTAGTATCACACTCCTGGAGGTGTTCGGCGACACGGGGTGGATGTTTGGCCAAGGCTATGCGTTTCATAGTCCAGCGAGGGCAGCGTCGAAAGGGACCTTCAGTAATCAGTCATGTCAGGAGAGGAAGAAATGTGGGGATGGATACTAGGAGTAGGAGGGATGGAGGAGGGGATGAGGGGATGAGGGGATGATGGGGATGCGGCGTTGAACGAAGATTGGTCATCAACGTCACCGTGCATCTACTCTCACCGTCATCTACGGTGGCGACGCCTCGATTATATCGGAGACTCGGAGTCGAGGCCATGGTATGCAAACAACATCTTCCCGCCCTTGCATGCGCTGATCTCGTCGCTGGTTGCGCAGTTGTCCTCCTTAAACACGAGGTTATCGGCAGAGTTTACGAGCCACCGTTAACGGTAAGCCCGCTGGTCTGTATATGAGAACGCAGGCATCTCGTGCTGTGCTTGCCACAAGCGCCCAACCACACGCTCACGTCGCTCAGAGTCACCCGGGGGCGGCGATGGGTAATCTTGTAAAACTCTGTCGTGCTCCCAGCCCCCCTCCCCATGGCCCAACCCAAAGACTCGGACGCGCCCGAGTTCATTAACGTTCATTCTCTCTTGTCGTCCCTAATCTGCTCGCTGGACTCAGTGTAGTCGACCGAAGTCACGATGCACGGTGTTGCCCAATCTAATCAGAATCGCCTTCAAAAGGTTTGCTTTGCATTCTCCCATTAGCTTGCTTGCTCTCGAGTCAATTTCGTTTCTTACCCTTCGACTTCGATATTGCGCAATCCAATATCGTCTCTATTTTCTGGTGGAAGGTCGTTCGGATTCGATTGCCATGTGTGCGTGTGCTCACACAGCTTTGGGTAGAGCTGTGCCTCATTTTAGCCTTTGTTGGAGTACAAGACCACACACATCACCACCTTTGCAGTGATCCTCGTCTCTCCTTCTCTCCTTTTACATTTCGGCCTCTAAGCTCAGCGTAGGGAGAGTCCTCATGTATTTAAGTCCTCATGCAACCACCTCAATGAGACAGTCCAGCTTTCCCTTTTCTTTTGTGTGGGCCTGCCATTGTAGCCTGAGGACACATTTCTCTCTTCTCACTTCTGCTCTTCCTCCGTTTGTCCGACACGAAGTTTCTTACCGATCCAAGCTGCCGAGCCGCGGTGCGCATTCTTTGGCCGATTCTGCTCTAACGACTCCCCCCCTTCCACACAGATCTCCTGAATCTCTTTCCTCCTCAAACTCACAAGCGCGCCACCCTGCCACGCTACAGCGCTGGATACGAAGTTCCCGCGTACCTATGGGCTATGGCGGGATGTATCTCAAGGCGCGCCAACGCTACAATTTGGGGTTGGTTCATGGCAGGCTCATGGCATATTAGGAATAAGTTATGGAGCACATGATTGCCGCTGTCGTTAATTACGACTGGCAAATCATGTGGTCCAACATGCCTGCCATGAACCTTGATGATATTACGCTATTGTAAGTTGACTTACCATCCGAGATGTTGTAAACTGAGATGATTGCTGAGACGAGGAGAATGGCAAAGTGGGAGTGTGTCAACGACTTGAGCGACTTCCCGCGGACATACAGTACAGTACAGTAGCAATATACTTGTCATGCTGGTCAAAATGCTACACTATGTGGATCTTATTAAGAGTAATTTCTAATGACGTTTGGATCGTGTGTGTTACGAGCCAGATCGTGAGGCCCTAACGAAATCGGCGAAATATTTGCGGAACTGCTTCGAATCCAGATCGCGCATCCTCGTCGTAAATTCTAACGCAGTCTCTGCGGGCCAGTTTTGGGCGGGCAGATAGATGGAGACAAAGAATTTGTACGCCTCCTGTCCCCGGATTTTCCCAATCGTTTGCAAAAGTCCGGCTATTTCTTGGAGGACCTGAGGTAGTAGGAAGAGAGTTGAGTCACGGAGCAATAGGAAGAGAAGCGGGTCACGCTTACCACAATGACTTGGCCATCTTTGATGTTGAGGTCGGGTAGCGAAAGCACCGCAAAAGCAGTAGGGACAACATTTTCGTAGATGAAACGCTCGAATCCAGGTACACCTTGTGACCCCTGTACGATCTCTCCATTGGTCGCATCAGTTGGTGGTTGTCCCCAGACGCTCACGCTCTTGCTTAAAAATGTGAAGGAGGCTCTTTGGCTCTGCGTATCCGAGCCGTCGCCGGCGAGCCGGAGCATGCTCTGCAATAAAGACTCAAAGTTGTCTTTGTTGCCTAGGGGTCATCCGGGGTTACCAAGACCAGGGAAAAGAGTAGGAAACGACTCTCACGATCGGATAGAAATACGCCGGCCAATTTTGAAGATACGATGTTATTAAGAAGTGTAAGATAGGCTCTCATGCTTTCGTTATGCGTGAGTATATCGTCCGTTCCTGTAACGGGCTGGAACATGAGGTTCGTAACGTGGGCATGTAAGGGGCCAATAAGCTCGTCCAATACGTTGAAAAGATCTTGCTATCGTTATGCGAGAATGTGAGAGGGGAAGAATGATGTATCAAAGAAACGAACCTGAAGCTTGTGAACAAGGAGGTTGACAAAGTTGATAAAGTCTACTAATTCGCTACCCTCGAAATGCGCGAGCAGGTTGACCATGAGCGTCGGGATAAGTTCAGTAACCTCAGGGCCTGTGGTAGCAAAGATGCGCGCAAAGGCAAAGCGAGTCTACGAGCAATTAAACGTTCAACTACTGGACGTAAAATCGATAAAATAGCGACCTACAGCGTCACGCACGACCTTGAATTCCTTCATCGCACCAAGAGACATTAGGATTGCTTGTGCCATATTTCTGAAAACATGAAGTGGCGGCAGTATATAGTCATCCGGGACAGGGGTTGGGTAGTCGGGGAAGCCCTTTGCTATATTCCCCAGAGCCATGATGACATGGTGAATTTTGACGATGGGCAACACATCTTGCTTCTCCTCGAATGCTCTGAGATTCGTCGACAATTCTTCTAGTAAAGGTGTGACAACGGAGAGCAACAGTGTGGCGGATTGCTCTGGTGACCTGAAAAAGACATGAACAAGCGTGCCGACCGTCTCAAATAGGTAGAGCTGGGGATTGGGTGTGGACGTTGCTTCCGTGAGAGGGTCATTAGGTTCGTTTGGATCAACTTCTGGGAGCTCAACGCGAATGGTTAGTGTTCCCTGAATACCCTTTAGTAGGGTCCCTGCGACTTCCGGTGATATTTCCCTCTGATTATCCTTGATAAATCGATGAAACAAATAAAACACCCGAGCGCGGACGGCAGATTTCGGGTTAAGTAGGCCCCTGGTAAGACCAGATGCAACCACCGATTGAGCAGAGTGTTACTCGCATGCTTACCTCGCATCTACCATGGCCTCCAAGACAGGAGCGATACACTGCTTGCGGACCTTGAAGAAGTCGCCGTAGCGTGCCACTGTTTCAAAGAATTGCATCACTACCGCTTGGTTTGGATATGCCGAGATGCCAGTTTCGAATAATGCCATGAGTAGCTCTCCATGGGGAGTAAGCGGAAATTCAGTATAGTCGATCTCTTTACGCCGTTCTTTTGGGACCTGGGGTGCTTGACTGAAAGCGGACCGACCTTTCGTTGAACCTTGCAACATGTCAGCACATACATCAGGGTATTAAGACTTAACACACTCTTATTAATTTCGCCGAATATAAAAATTAGATATATAGCCAGCTCGGCGTCGTTCCATTCGATGGCAGTCCCTGACGCGTAGATTTGGAGCGTCCGAAGGGCATGGGTTCGGATGGCTTCAACGACTAGGTTTTGGTCAATAGACAGTACGGAGTCCATGAACGAACGAAGCTCCTTCGGAACCAATTTAATGGGAATGCCACGCATACGAAATTACAAGGAGTCGACATACCTTGCGAAGGATTTCAAATGCTGATCTGTCATCTTCATCAACATCGTCAAGATCCGAACCCTCTTCCCATTTCATCTTTTTGAGGATGACCGACTGTAGTGAAGCAAGAAACCCTCGTTTTTGTTCGTCAAGGGGCTCTGTTGAAAGTTTTCGACTTCGCTTGTACTACCTGCATGTCAGCCAGTGATGGACGAGAATAGGGACCGGAACATACACTAGCGAGGACTGTTTGCAACATTGGGAATATAGTTGAGCACGTGTCATCGTATTCGTCCTCCATAAATCTAAGCATAACTGGGAGGACTTGTTGTAATAATGCGGAACCTTCCGCCCGCACCTCATCGGCGGGAGCGTCCTTTGAAAAGGGTGAGGTTGTTGAGTATCGGGAAAATTGAGCACTCACATCAGCAAGTTTGATAAGTTCTAGGCCAAGGACGTTGAGCAGGCGCCCCAGCGCCTCCCTATAAGACTCCTCGCCCTCATCGGTGTCATCTCCCCTAGCGATCTGCTCTGCGCGAGTCCGTTCTTCAAGCGAGTCAAGGACTTGCCCGAGCGAAAGAACTTTTATTAATCGAAGTTTATCGGCGGGTTCTTTAAGTCCCTTCGAAACGATACGCCGCAGGGCACCGGCAGCGGCCATACGAACAGACAATGATGGATCAGACAACAAGGTGAAAAGGAGTGAGATCGTCGTTGGCGTTACAGTTAGATTGATATCGACCCAACCTGTCCGCAAATGAGTTCGACACAGGTAGAAGATCCGGTTACAAGAGACTGACCAGCATATGAGCCAAAAGTCCTGATGCCCCAATCTACCACCTCCAGAACCTCGGAGGTTTCTCGACTCGTAGCTGTGGCCTCTTTCCTCAGTGCCAATAATCTCTCCGCATAATCTGCGACGATCGTTAGAACTGCCTCGTTGATCCGTGCTGCGTCCCTTTCTCGTACTGCATCTCTCACACGAGCGTCGCGCACATGTCGCTCACTGCTGAATTGACGTGCGCCTTTGATGACTTGATCCGCGACCTCTTCAGAAATTTCTATGACAAAGTGAAAGAAGAGAAGAGAGAGATGAGGGTTGAACGAGGTTTGGGAGGTCGATTCGGCGGGCCGCATGAGCGCAAAAAGATCGGCTAAGAAAGTAGGCCATCGGTCGAGGTAGGCGGCAAGAAATAGAAGAGTCAATGTATGGGAGAATTTGTTGCGTAAAACTAGATCAAATGGTCAGCCGTGGTCAGCGGGGCTATGTGATGGACGTACATGGAGCATTGGATTCTGCTAACCCGTAGATGTATTCGGACTGAATATATGCTAACAGGGTCTGCCGTAGGGTATCGAAGGATTTCTCGTCCAAAGGTTCAGATCTAGAGATGTTTCAAGTCAGACGCATACAAACCAGAAAGAAAGGAGAGAAAGGAGCCCGAGAGCCTTTGTGGTCTATTCGAAGTCAGAGTGACTGGTGCCACCACGAACAAGTAGGGCCACCAAAGCATGTTGCACATAGAAGCAAATAAAGTACAGAGGACTCACCTGGATTCGAGAAAGTCGTCCAAAACGCGCAATGCGAAAAATCTGACCTGAGTCGGATGCTTTCGCTCACCGGTAGGAGTGGCATCCACAAACAGGTTGAGTGCGAGACCCCACGTTTCTCCCGCGTTTTGCTGGATACTGGACAAGTAATCTAATGCTTGCTGGTGTAGACTGCCTTGGTTCGGGTCAGATGCAATGAGGATGGCCCGCACAACCTGATCAGCTTGCTGTTCCATAGAACGTTCGTGTGACTCGGGCCTCCCTGCAAAAGTGAAGGCAGGTGTTTTTTTATTGGCTATCGGCTAAGATGTAATATTTTTGAGTACAAGACGATGATGAGGGCGGAAGGCAGAACAGAACAGAAGCTAACGTGTAGGCACGAGACAATGGCAGCGATGTTGTCGATCAGCGCTCACAGAACCCGCTCGGCCCGGACTTCTAAGACACGGCGCTTCCCGATCACTACCACGACTTTACCCCTACATTACATGTTTGTGTTGCACACTCACGCCGAATAGAAATCCGAGGGGCAACGGGAAAAACTCAATCAATTACAGTCAATAACATTATGGTTCGTAAAAATTACTATACGTAAGGAGATCCCCTGATCTAGTGGTAAGTTATGTGCAGCAAATCACTACGTACATCACTACGTACACGAAACCGCCGTCGCCGCTGTTGGAAGAGCTGGCGGATGGAGAAACAGAGGGTTAGCCGAGTCGAGGCTGTGAGCAGATGTAGTAAGTGGGGTTAGCAGTTGTTAGGAGAACAGCACGACGAACGGGCAGGAGAACACGAGTAGATGAGTCATTAATTGACGCGCAGCAGGAGTAGTGGATATCCTCGGCGGAGTACAGTAGAGAGTGAGAAATGGCTGTAAATAGATGATTGGATGGCTGAGATGAGATAAGTCGGCCAAGCACGAGTCAACCAAACCAACCAACAACGATCGATGAGACGTACATAAGGGCATGCGTACACATCCCCCTTTCAGTCAATCCTCTTTGATGGTCAATCCACCACCTTCCCTGACTCCCTCCGATATTCATGACAATAACCTCTCCGAGTTAGAAAGTATCTCTGACTCGGACTGGCTCGACATTTCTGCCTCTGAGGACGCCGGCTCGATCGGTATCCCCGAGAGCGACCGCGACGAGACCGAAGAACGTCCGTTATCCCGACGATCATACAGCAGTCGTTCGAGCTCCAGAGATGGCGACGTCGACATCTGGGAAGGATTGGTAGAAACCACTGATGATGAAGCCTTAGAAGAACCGACCGAGTTCCCTCTCCGCCCTTCCCCACTCAGTCAGTCGTCCTTCTCCCTCACAGATGCCCACTCCACCGAAGAGCGACGTGTGGAGGATGCGCTCAACCAGAGCATGGTCAGCACACTCAGCACATCCCGCGCGAGCTCTCTGAGCGCAAGCGGCATTACCAACCATCCTCCGAGCCGCGCACGCGATTTGAGACTTTCATTCCCTGATCCTCTTTCAGGTTCCAAGGATGACTTACTCCGCTCCCATGAGGTTTTGTGCTCGTCGCCAATCATCATAGACCCTCCCCAATTGTCAGAACTATCAGACGACGAAGTGCCGCCCAACACTCCCATCTCAGTACCTTCCTCCCTACTTTCCGCCGAATTTGAAATATACTTGTATGGGACACCACCCGAATGCAAGTGGTCGATCATCGAGAGCCTCTTAGAGAAATGGGGAGACACTTTGAATTCCGTGGTCTCCAAACGCCAGTCCCAATACAAATATACATCCACATATTGGCTTCACCCGAAGGACAACTTTCATCGCCTCTCTCTGGGCTATGCAGTGTCTGTCATTGACAACACGGAATCTCAATCAGTGGTAGGTGTAATTTCACCTTATTCGCTAACCGTTGATATTCAGCTACACCAGTCGAACACGGAACCAGTTCTGGATAAACAATCGCTCGCCATTGTCTTCCTACCCACGTATCTACCTTCTTTACCCCCCCACACACTGTTCTTACCGGTGATCGCGGCGGCATCCCACGATACCGCCGCTGGTGGACTCGACAAGCGTGAGCGGCAGGTGTACGAGCAGCAATGGAGTATATTCAAAATCTCGAAGAAGCAACACCTTTTCCCGAGGGCAGCTACCGTGCTCACAGGGGACGAGGTTGGCCGTATGGAAGCTTCAGAAGTTGTTCAAGCTTTTGGATCTCTTCAACCTCTCCGTCGGAAGATTTACCGGGGTATTAAGAACCAAGTGGCGACTACTCCGGCCCTGACTATGTGCGTCATATCTCCGAAATTGTGATTTGTCTCTATCTAACACCGGATTGTATAGTGTGGCAATACTTTCCATCGTTCTCGGCTATGTCGTTAGCCGTTTCATGCCCCTTCCCATTACTCCGGCGACGCTCGTGAAGAAGAACGATTCCACGGCCTCAATGAAACCAGCCATAAATTTGTCGGAACACGTGGCCACTTCGTTCGTGACACCCATGTCCTCAGCCATTTCCCTATCTTCTGTGAAAGAAATTTCCATTTCAATCGTCAGCCGACCCCCGTCTAGCATATCCACGATCCCCACCAGTAGGCGTGGTTCGACGGTCGAACCCGGGAAGCTCGATGCACGCAATGACAAAGCAATCAATGATGTTGCCTCTGGTTCGAAGAGTCGTATCACTTCACAACAACCGCCGCCCTCCGTAGCCGAAGTATCAATGCGCTCAAAGGCACTTGCAGTGTTCCAACAGGCAATGGAACAAACCACCTTCAGGCCCACCAAGCCGGCCTCTTCCATTTCCACTCAGTCCAGGACAGAAGCTATGTACTCCCTCAGCACCCGCCTTACCAGCTCTCTCGCCGAGATATTCAACGTGAAGGCACTTGCTGGTGTCCTACGTGCCGACATGAAAGAACTACTCGATGCGTTAGACGAACTCCTACAAGCGCTTAGCACCCAGGTCGCTTCTGCTGTGCATGCTACCGAAGGGTTGCGCGGCCAGTTACGGCGTCGTAATCAACATGCTCAACGGAAGGCCCGCATGCTCCGTGAGAAGGGTGAACGCATGGTGTCCTCGCTTGGTAAACGAGCGCGTGGCCACGTTGCCCGGGCGCGGTCTCAAGCTCGTGCAATGAAAGATGCCATCAGTGCAGAAGTTGCCACTGTATGCAAGAAGCACCACGAGCACGGGCTCATCCGGAAGATGCAGGAGCGGCAACGGGGCCAGAGCCGCAAGCTGCGCCATGAGATGCGGGGCTTGGCAAAGAGTTGCATGGGCTTTTAGGTCGCTATCGCTGCCCCGGGTTAAATACCTCTCATTAATTAGTCTCCGAGGTAGGTGAGTTTTTACTTGATGTTGGTTTTTCATTCATGTAATCGCCCGCAATGACGACTCCATCTTTGTCCGTCTTTGCCGTGTCCTTAAATTTGTTACATGTCGGTACAGTTCCCAATCAATGGTACAAGAATAAAGTATGTTGAAGTATGCAATGAGACGGTGGAATACAATGCATTCACTCGACTGAGCTGGCGCATACTGGCGGACCGGACCCTGTCAACTGGTTTGCGTTGCGCGATGGCCTCACTCAGACCGCGATTCTCCTGTTCCGCCAACACGTGTAGAAGCGTCGCATGTCACCCAGGCGTACTCACTCCCCAGAGCAGCCCTGCCTGCCATTGGGGGGCTGGCGACGGTAATGCTCCACCCCACACTGTGATCTTTTAATCCCTTCTACTCCTACCCCCTCACCTGCCCTTCCATTTGGTACAATGCGGTGGAGTTTTGTGCCTTTGCTTAGTTTGACCGCGACACCGGCGTTCGCTGCCCAGTCGCAGTGTAGACTCGTCTTAGCTTCTGGGGCCGTTCGACCCATACCTACAACGCCGTCCACCATGCCTGTTACTGTCAGCACATCCGCTGCATCTGCTCCTACGCCGACGCCATTTGTCCCATTTGACTATGGAAACAACCCCATCCGCGGTGTCAATCTGTATGTACAGTTTAATGGTAGACTTGTCCCGTTGCCCACGCACGTGGAAGACATGCATCTGACTCTTTGTCGCCAGTGGAGGATGGTTCGTCCTCGAGGTAAAGCGTACTCCGCACTTAATCTCCCTTGACCAGACGCTCACTTGAATGCGCCGATACTAGCCGTGGATAACGCCAAGCATTTTCATTAATACGGACAACGACGCGATCGTTGACGAGTTCACGTTCGGCCAGATGCAGAACTACCAGACCGCATTGGAGGCGCTTGTGCAGCACTGGGAAAATTGGATCACAGAGGAGGACTTTATCGCGATCGCCGCCGCAGGACTCACCCATGTCCGGTGAGTCCACCCTCCCACCTTCAACCACATCGGTAAGCGCTCACGGTATCTCGCTTCGGGTAATCCAAAATCGAATGGGATTAGCATCCCCGTCGGATATTGGTCTGTTCCAAGTAATATCTCCGTCTCACCGTATATCCCCGGGGCGTGGCCGTACATCAAGCAAGCGGTGACATGGGCGCGGACACACGGTCTACACACCATCATTGACCTTCATGGTGCGCCCGGCTCGCAAAATGGGTACGATAACTCCGGGCAGCGCACCAACCCGCCTCAATGGGCGCTCAACCCCGCGGACGTGAATACAACTCTCCTGATTATAGAGGTGCTCGCCTCGCAATTGGGTCCCATGGTAGACGCAATTGAACTACTAAACGAGGTCGCTGGGTTTTTAGGATCGGCTTGGGACTCCGCCGTGCGGGATTATTGGAGGAGGGGATATGATATCGTGAGGCAGGCTGCGGGTGACGATGTCGTCGTGGTCATCGGGGACGCTTTTGAAGGTGTTGACGTACGTGATTTCGCCGCAGAAGTATCGTTTACGTTTAATAAATTGACGCATTCACTTGTGTAGAATTGGCATGGCTTCTTTCCTGACCCAAAGAACGGCAGAGTGATGTTGGACTATGTACGTCGGACATCAATTGGTTTTTACCTCTTGCACTAAACTGGTTTCCAGCATGAATATCAAATTTTCAGCGACCAAGAACTCTCCCGTTCTGAAGACCAACACATACAATTCGTTTGCCAGAATACTCTTCCCGATCTCGCAAAATCTGCACCCGAAAACATGTGGACTGTGTCTGGAGAATGGTCAACTTCGATCACCGATTGTGCCCAGTGGCTAAACGGGCGGGGCATTGGAGCTAGATGGGATGGCTCGATCGGGGGCGATGGTACCGTCTTTGGCTCCTGTAATGGATTCACAGGCAATTGGACAACATTTTCCAAGGATTATAGAACTTATATGCGGAAGTGAGTTTAACCATGGCAATTTGTTTCTCTAGTAACCCATGACCATGCAGGTATTGGGAAGTACAAGTTAAACTTGGCGAGGCGGTACAAGGATGGATATATTGGACATGGAAGGTATGACCATTTGCTCGCCTCGGCTCTAGTGAAATGTCATTCAGGTTACCTTTCACAGACGGAGAGTGCGGACGAGTGGAGCTATCAGAAGGGTCTTGAAGGAGGATGGATCCCACGGGACCCTTCGCAACGATTGTATCCAAGCCTTTGTAATGGTTGAAGCGCGCACTGAAATTTTGCAGGGTCGTATCATTATTACAGTACAGTAATATCATGAACTTCGGAATCAGTTCGGACTCAGTTATGTACCTTCTGATATATCACCCGAAAGACCTACTGTAAAATTGTCGCATAGCGCGACGCCGCAGATTGACGACAATACTGTATATGTATATGTATATGTCATAGCTTGTGACCCACGGATCTCTAGGATGAAGGGTATCTCCAGAAAACATGGATTCTATCATGATTTCCCAGAGGCTCGCCACGTGATATGCAATATCCTCCGAGTCCGAGGCCACCCGGTTTCCAAACGTTTCCACCATTTTCATTCAAAGGTTGCCCCTCAATTTTTTTTCCTGTCATCACACTCACACTTGATTTGATCGTGAAAAGTCTAAATAAGCGTCAATTTCTCCGAAGCCGCTCGCCTGCTTCCGCCGGTTGAGCCATTTGTGGTATGTATATTGGCTTTTTGGAAAGAACGGGATTTTATGCAACGTAAACGAGGCCAATTTTTTTGGGGGGCGTTGACGCGAACGACTCAGCGCATCACATTTTTGTGGAGAGTGTGCATATGGAGAGGGTTGCAGATCAGGTCATCAGACATTGGACTGGCAGTTTCCGAGCGAACTCATCATGCAGAGGACACGGGGACAACACTGGTAGCTGAGTGGTCTGACCTTCTAATAATCTCTTTACTGTAATGGTATGGTTGACTCGATTTACTTCACAGTTTCACCTTTGGTCCGGCGGGGATTGCTCAGCTGCAGACCTATGGGTTCGTGATTGGAGCCGAATAACTTCTGAACCCTCGGCAATGCAAAACTGGATTAGAAGTACAACACAGCACCCGGTCACTGCTACGCAGATGTCGCGCGCGTTACCACTTCTTTACAATCACTCCAAGCCAACGTTTCCCGCCCAACAAAATTTCCAGAGACTGCCGTGATACCCCGCCGCCAGACAGACACTTCACACCAAATTTTTTTGACCTCTCATCACGGCGCCGTCCCCTAGA
>QLOU01000145.1:0-12710 GCA_003313715.1 Russula abietina
CGAGTCGAGTCGAGGGCAAGTAGTGAGCGTGAGCGTGCATAATATGATTTGGTGCTGTGCTATGTACATGTGCAGTTGCTAGGTGCAGGGGCATGGCGCAAAGCGCCGTCGGGCGAAGCCTGTGGGTCCAGCCGGAGAGGTGAGCTGCGCGGGTGGGTAGGGCTCTCGCGCTCGCTGCAGCGATTCGTGAGCTGGTGACAACAGACCCGCTGGTTGTGAAGTTGCTGCTGCGAGATGGAGGTGATTCTTCGCTTTGCTGGTTGTGTGTGGTGAAATGTGACTGCGACTGGTGTTAATGGTGCTACTTGCGGACTCAGTCTGTTTGCGGAGAATCGACGACTGAAGGGTGTGGTGGGAGGGTGTAATTACAGAGAGCGATGTGAGTGACAGAGTGAGTATGACAAGCCGCCGCTGGCCGGGGCGCGGCGAAGAGGAGCAGTGAAAGACCGACATGAGATCGCCCCGCTCCTTCCGGCCACCAAGACCACGCTCCAAACTCCGACGCTGCGCGTCTGCGCTTGGACCACCCATCTTGAAATCGTACCACGCGACACTCAACAAATCATACAAACAAGCAGTGGGCCAAACCACCTTTCATTATGGAATTTCCACCATGGTCTCCGTCGCTAGATTCTGTCGGCAGCTTACCCTTTGACTAACGTACAAGGTTTCCATGCGCAAATGCTATTCTGATTGCTGGATTTCTTAATCGCCGTGTTTCTTGCGTCTCCTGGTCTTAAGGACTTGGACTCGTGTAGAGGATCCTTAATGTTATTGGAATATCACCAAAAAAAATTGTGAATTTCCTGTTTACATTAAAAAATCTAAGGGAGATCAAGAATGAATCGCTCTTCAGATTGCTGAGCGAAGCGAGCCGTACACCGCTAACGGAGGTCCTCAATCATTGCAGTATTATTCTCATTAGTTCTTGTTATGCACGAGTGGAGGAGAATTGCTTAAGCAAGAGGAAGACCGCAAAGCGTAAGCCATGAAACAGAGCTTCTGAGGAGGGGGGTAACATGGTAACACGTTACGGGTGTCAGTATAACCTAATCCGCGTTCGCGACTGTTGAATACGTTGAATCAGTAGGTACTCATCATGTACAAAACAAGACACACATTGGTGACAATTCAGTTACCTTCCTGCGCATTCCTGCCCACACCATGATGCATCACTGCTGCCGAAGAGGTGAGGACATCGCCAGATGCAGGCGTGCAGCACACCGTGCACTTTCCATGTGCGAGAAAACCAGAATACTGAAGCCCACCGCTGGGAATCTGGGATGTACAAGAAAAAGACTATTCTATTCGCCTGCGAGGGGAGACATCGGTTATGAGAACGGTTGTGGTCTGTGAGCGCAGGTAGGCAACTCAACAAGCTTGCTTGGCAGGGTCATTGGTGAATGGCATAAAGCCGGCGGATGCTATATGGAAGGCGGTGTAAGGGATGCCCGACGCGTTCATGGTCCTCCTCGGATAAGAAAGGTCGAATCATAGTACACACCTCATCAGCTTCTCCTCGAAATCAGCATCGCACCCGCTGGTACTGTCGCCCTCATTACCATCCAGTCCGGCTCCGTCAGCTCCCACAACGATCACCAACACCCTGTGCACGTACACATCGTGTGGCGGCTACCATCGACACACGGGAATTTGAGATGGTGCGCTGATCTTCATATTCCAGCCTGAATGAATGAATTGCACCAACCGGTGATACCGTGAGTGCCCCTACTATCAACACTGAGATGTGGCACGTACAGGTAAACATTCCCTTGTGGTCTGGCCAGAACCGCCTGAGCGCGTCAGTTAAATCCCCCCCTTGTTGCCAGTCAATCGGTTCCACACCATGTTCAAGTCGCCGACAAGGATCAGTGAGCGGCACTTCGGCTCCCGCCCAGCCGCAATCAACCCCCGCACGCACTGCCACGAAGTCGAGTTCGCGCGCAAGGGGGAATGGGCAGCTCTCTGAGCGATCAGGTGCCGTCGAATGTCGTTGCTGCGCCGCGACGTAGAGCCGGGCTCATCGTTTATTGGAAACAAGACTCGATAACGATGATACGATACAGTACACTGTTTGCAAACCGGCACGAGCGTCGTGATTGTCACACACGTTTTTGTCGTCGTAACCGAATACGAGCCGCGATATAGCAGCAAGCGTCGTCTGCATGGATAGTCAAGCACGTCACGAGATGGTGCGTGGGTCAGGATGAACAGAAATATATACTAGATCCGTCGCCCGTCAGGCAGAAAACAGGACCAACTCTCGAGGTCCATCGTTTTCTCGCCCCGTGCGAGCAATTTTGCTTGCACCGTATCAACAATCTGTAAGTGAACTTTAACGTAGTCGTCAGCTGATCACCCAGAAGCAGGTAAATGAGAAGGTTAAGAAAACAACGCACAGCGCACACAACCGGTGTGATCGAGTCGCTTCGAACGCATCTCCACTTGCGTAGAAACTCCTCCAACATGTCGTACCCCTGACTCCAAGTATCCGACGAAGTTCTGGCGGAGCGTGTGGTCGGCGCGAGGAAGGGGGAGTAGATGCAGACCAAGTTGCATCTGTAGTCGGATCTTGACTGGGAGCGAGTCGAGTCGAGGACAAGCGGTATTAGTGAGGGTGCATGATATGATTTAGTGCTGTGCTATGTACATGTGTGGTTGCTAGGTGCAGGGGCATGGCGCGAAGCGCCGTCGGGCGAAGCGTCCAGCCGGAGAGGTGAGCTGCGCGGGCGGGTAGGGCTCTCGCGCTCGCTGCAGCGATCCGTAAACTGGTGGTCACAACAGACCCGCTGGTTATGAAGTTGCTGCTGCGAGATGGAAGTGATTCTTCGCTGTTTTGCTGGTTGTGTGGTGAAACCAAATGTGACTGTGGCTGGTGTCGATCGTGCTACTTGCAGACTCAGTCTGTTTGCGGAGAATCGACGACTATGTCGGTATTTTCTGAAGGGTGTGGTGGGAGGGTGTAATTACAGAGAGCGATGTGAGTAAGTATGGCAAACCGTTGCTGGGGCGCGGCTGAAGAGGAGCAGTAAAGTAAAGGTTGACGGGACATCGCCCCGCTCCATCCGGCCCACCAAAGACCACGTTCCAAACTCCGACGCTACGCGTCTGCGCTTGAAGCTTGAACAGCAAGTTTCGCCGGCAAATATAAACTCGGTCACAGAATCCTAGGTCACTGTTAGAACATCATCAATAAGCACATGGATATTAAAAGCCCTTTTTTTCAAGCTTTTTTTGTCGGGCAGGTCCGTCATGTCTACGCCGAACGGCATAACTTCAAGGCAAAACGATAGCCACGCATCGAATCCTGATTAATCGCTCTGACTGAACAAAGGTCGCTTTTGTCCACAGACATTAGAGCACAATGGACCGGGGTCTATCCCAATGTCTCCGGCTCAGCTGCAACACTCAATGTGAGTGCGAATGTCACGGATACATGAGCCCTTCTACACTACAATTCCTTAGCTGGTCGTGAATCCAAGTAGCTCCGCAACACCACCCGGGAGTCAAAATGAGCTAGCCTGGATTTTCAGGCCAGGGCAGTCCACCCACCACTCGACGTCCTCCTTCAGAAGTGGGAGCGAAGGACCACTTCCCATAAAAAGGAGTTGCTCAGCCAGCGTCACTAATCCGATGCCTGCAGACACCCAGTGGGGTGGGGCATGCTTCATGGTCCTGACCTTCGTCGATCCTGGCCTGGATCCACTGTGACTCCGAGTCGGCGCTCAACTTGTGTAAGTTTGCTACTGGCACCCATGCGTTTAACGAGCATCTTGTTGGCCCATTCGAAGTAGACGCTTGACGGAGGTATAGGATGAGAACAGTCAGGTGGAGTTTTCAACCATTCTCGTCGAATACCTGCTTTTAACTTCAACGCCCAACGTCGATCGGTTATCCGGTGGGTGTGCGGACAGCCTGGGAGCGAGTCGAGTCGAAGGCAAGCAGTGAGCGTGAGGGTGCATATAACGATTCAGTGCTGTTGCTATTGCTATGTAGATGTGTGGTTGCTAGGTGCGGCGCGAAGCCGAAGCATGTGGGTCCAGCCGGAGAAGTGAGCTGCGCGGGCGGATTGGGCTCTCGCGCTCGCCGCAGCGATCCGTGAACTGGTGATGACAACAGACCCGCTGATGAGGCTGTTGCTGCGAGATGGAGGTGATTCTTCGTTGCTTTGCTGGTAGCATGTGGTGAAATGTGACTGCGACTGGTGTGCTGATGGAGTTACTTGTGCTCGGTCTGTTTTCGGAGAATCGACGAATATGTATTGGCCGAAAGGTGTGGTAGGAGGGTGTAAAAGAGAGAAATGTGAGTAAGTATGACAAGCCACTGCTGGGGCGCGGCTGAGGAGCAGTACAGTAAGCAACGGTGACCGGTGACCGGTGACTGCATAAAATGCCATACCGGCGTGCTCCAACAAGCCTGATACGCATTTGCAGAAGCCTACAGACGCAAACAACGTCCTGCAAAGTATCTAGCGGCGGAGGCACTGCTGTACGTTGAGTACCAGGCCTGTGGCACGATTTTCCCAGAAAGGACTTCGCAGACAGTAGGGGTAAAACATCGTCGCATCTTCTGGCGTGAGGATATATGGACACTGGCCAGCGAGATGATGTATTGATGTATCCATAGCCCATAGGATTACCCAACAATCTGATTCGACGTGTGCGAAAGCGTTGTGCAAGTCTTCAGCCGGAGTAATTAATTTAGCCTTATCTCGCGTTTCCGTTTTGCGGGCTACATGACCACCTTGCGCACCAAGGATGGACGCCGTATCCGAAGAATCCCGAACAAATTAATGAATTGGGCGAGTCGTGAGACGTCAAAGTCGATTTCATTGAAGAAACCTATACCCATTTTCTAGCGAGTTGAGGAGCGTCGATGAAGGTCACGAGGTCCTCTAAATAGTCGGTAACACCTTCGAATTCAAAATGCTTGAGCGGGAAGAATAGCGCTGGGTTTTGGTGGAGACAGATGTCGAGTTTCCGAGTCAGGGCGAGACTGAAGAAATCCGAATCGAAGGGAAAGTGATTTGAGGCTGGACAACACGGAGATGGGAGCGACCATCGCCTCGGGATTTGAGTCAAGTGTCGTAGACAAAAAAAGGTTTGGCATCCCCTGAGATATAGTACCGGAGAAGGCAAAGTTTTGCAGACGTGGAATCGAGCTGCAAATATGTCAACTCGGGAATGGAACCTGCATCGCGGCCAAGATTTCTTCCAACAAGGCGTGCCTTGCCCGGCCGCTACACGCCGAACCCGGCAGACAATTCCTCCCACCGGTTTCAAACACATGTACTGTTGATATCAGCCGTCTTTGGCAGGAAGGAAATCTTTCAGAGGTTCGATTTTTCGCCAACCGACATACGATAGATGGAGGAGAGAAAAGGCGGGACGGGAAAAAAATCAGGAAAAATGAAATAAGGAAGAGGTGAGGCGAATTGAGCAACAGCAAGTTCTTCATGCGCGGCTAGAGTGATATAAGTTGAATGTGAAAGATAGAGCGCATTGTTGTAACTTACGAGTTGCTTGACCATCGTTCCCAGACAGAAATGGCGATAGGGTGATCAGAGAGCTCCCGCATGGCAACGAACTGCTCTATGTCTTCCTTGAAAGTTCCAGATGTTTCGGGCTCCTCCACAAAAATATTCTGCAGGCTGGGTAATACTTCTGTTATTCTGTCGCCAATGAGTGCTCGCAGGGCGGCCGCGATTTCTGGCGCAAATTCCTCGGATAGGTAGAGATTCTTCACCGCGACAAATGGAAGTAGTAATTGCAACCATAGGGTGTTCTCGATAACATCATCCTTCCAGTCTGGATTCCAACGTTGACGCTCAATGTAGAGGTCCTCAACCATGGCAAGGGGGGGTAAAGACGAATTACAAATCTGTTCAATTGACGAAAGTTGCCAATCTGGTTCTCTGCACGAAATATCTATAAGAAGGTTGGGGAGAGTTGAGTGAGACGTCCGGGTCCGGTATAGAAGTTTGACGCTGGCGCCGTCATGGTTGAGTTGTACATGTGCTTCATCGAATGCCCTGAGTGTTGATGTACGATTAATGAATTGGGCGAGTCGTGGGCAGTCAAAATCGATTTGATTGAAGAACGTTATATATGTGTCGCGGATCCGAGGGGTGTCGATGCGGGTCACGAGGTCCTCTAGATATTCGGTAACGCCTTTGAAACGAAAATGGTCGAGAGTAGGGAGGATAGAGCGTTTTGGTGTAGGAAGACTTCGGCCTTCCCAGTTAGGGCGAGATTGAGGGGATCGGAAGTTAAGGGAAAGTCCTTCGAGGCTAGGCAACACGGAAAGGAGAGCGACCATCGCTTCGGGTGAAATGTATCCAGAATGAGGAATATTAGTGAGTCCAAGGTAGACAAGGTGATTCGCAGACAAAAGCAGTTTTGACAATTCCGGAAACGGGATGTAATCGAGTTCGAAGTATTGGAGACGTGGGGCAGATCCATCCAAGAACGAATCGGGAATGACATTAATGACAGGTGGTGTTTCAAACTGTGACGAGAGCAGCAGCCGCGTCAGCTCCGGAAATGGCACCTGCATCGGGGCCAAGACTTCTTCCAGTCGACAACCCTCGAGGTCCAAGGCGACTTGACATACGCGATTGCTCTGCTCAAGTACTGCAATAACGTTGTCCCTGCCTGATGGTATGTCCACTCTTCCACAAACGACAAGAGGAAAGGCTGGCCAGATGTCCAGCATGTCCCTCACGGGTGTTTCATCTGTACAACAAAGTCGCAGATTCAAGCAACATGGAAATCGAAAAATAAGGCTTCTCCATCGTCGACACACATGGACAAGTGATTCCCATGCGTCTACCCCCATTTTGTTTCCATGCCCCGAATATATATTCATGTGGAATCCAAATATGTCTAGTAAGACGTCGTCAGGTAGTGCGTCGATTCGTATCACCTGGCCTACACCACGTGCATCACGTCAGTCAGTAGTTATATTGGGGGAAACGGCGTAATGAAAGACATACGTCGATCTATTGCGATCGATGTCTCAGGGCTGCTAGGAAGAAGGGGAGATGCGAGGGCGGTACTGGAAATGGTGGGCATGGGGGGAGCTGATGATGCAATGATGGCCCGGCACGCCTTATAGTTGGTTTGTTTGAAGTTTTGTTGGCCATCTATGCATGCGCAGCGTATGAGTCTCTCTTAAAATACAACTGAGAGTCGATCGATGAGGGCGTGCGATGAGGATGTACAGTATGGGTGGTCCAAGGGGAACGCGTAGAGTCTTGGTGGTGGCTGGAAGGAGCGAGGCGATGTCCCGTCTGTCCTTTTACTTTACTTGTTCCTCTTCAGCCGTGCCCCACCAGCGCGCGGCTTGTCATACTCACTCCTCCCACCACACCTTTCAGTCAATACATAGTCGTCAAATGTCGATTCTCAACAAACAGACCGAGCCCGCAAGTGGCACCATCATCACACCAATCGCAGTCACATTTCACAACCAGCACCTTTACCTTGCAGCAGCAACTTCACAACCAGCGGGTCTGTTGTGACGACCAGTTCACGGATCGCTGCAGCGAGCGCGAGAGCCCTACCTGCCCGCGCAGCTCTCCTCTCCGGCTGGACCCACGGCGCGTCCTTCGCGCCACGTCACCTGCACCTAGCAACCAACACGTCCGCGTACATAGCACAGCACATCTTATGCACCCTCACGCTCACTGCTTGCCTTCGACTTGACTCGCTCCCAGACACCAAGATAGTAGAAGCATAAGAAGCGTAGAAACGTAATATGAAAGGCAAACTACGGCTCGTCGTCGTCGCTTAGTACGTACATCCTTCACTTCTTCCCTATCAACGGTGCGTGGCTATAACCCAGTTGTAACCGTCTTTCTCACGATTTGTTTCTGTGCTATAGACCGCCGTCGTCTTCCTTGCGTTCAAGGGACACTTGATCTCATATCAGCCTCCGGAAGGAGCTCATTTCAGCTCAAATTATGACAAGTAATCATCACAACGCCCCAACACATCTGTTCCCCCTTCTCTAGCTCCCGCGCAGCCGCAGGGCGAATGCCATGGGCAGGGCTTACTAGCTGCCCGCAGTCAAAGGGACAGCTCCCCTACGAGGCCTCGAGGTCATCGCAGCAAAATCCGCTCACCAAGCCCCAATTGTCCCACTGCTCTGCCATCGACACCACCACTACGCAACACAGCTCGATAAGAGGCTATTGCAGAATGGTGCGCTGGACAGAAGCGTCGTCTCCGACGCCAGCTGGCATACCTCGTCCTCACAAGCCTACCAGACGGCATCCTTCCCCCGTTCATGAACCCAATCTCCAAGTACCCATGGCCAATAGTGACCACAAAGGGCGCTTACAGTTCACCACCAAGCAAGTACCGTGACACCGCCCGTTTCCGTAGTACCTCGGCCTACCGTGCGTAGCCTGCTCAATCCCAACGACCATTATTAGTGACCAAGTTAACTCATCATGCGCAGCGACGACCTCCGGCATGGTACTCGTATCCACAACAGTTGCGCCAGCAGAAGCAAGCAACCTCGTCTCCCTCCCCGTCTCGTACGCGTACGTGGGTGCGCTGACCCCTGCATTCGTGCCCTCCGCCAGCGCAGAGCGCTCCAGACCAAGATCGTATGCGGCGCAGAACGCAGCTAGGCGTTAATGACGCGAACCGAACGCGTCCCGAAAACGGGACGAAGCGTGCGACATTCGGCCGGAATACTGTACCGAGAGCGGGAGTGCGATGTGGTCGTCGATGACAACGATTGCAGCAGAAATGAAGGAGAAGAGGGTGTGTGAGTTGTGTGAGCGAGAAAGAGAAAGATCTTGCTGACCCCCATGAGACTCTAATAGGTTACTGTACCTATTTCCGATAAATTTTTACAATAACCGATATCGGTGTATCTACATGATTGCCTGACAATCAAACCATCAGGTTCGCAAAAGCGTGGTGATGCTAGCTAGTCTCTAGACGTGGCCAGGGCCTATCTCACTTTTCCGTTGCGCAAGGCCACATAACCGCTTCGCCCACCATGGACGAACCTGGCCTTCCTCTGGGCATGGAGGATCGTCTCCGTCAAAGTTTCGATTTCTAAAACCAGCGCCATTCGACATGAAACATTCGTCGCTACGGAGGGTATACTATAAGACGAGTATATATGCGTGCAAGAGTTTGTGGCAGGACGATTCAGACAGAGAATGGTACAATGTACAATTGATGGAGGAGATAAAGGGAGGGATCAGGAGAAGTGAAAAATGTAAGCAAGAGGTGAGGCGAGTTGGGCAACAGTAAGCTCTTCTTCCGCGACTACAGTAGAGTGATTTAAGGCACAAGTGAAAGCGAGAGTGTGTGGGGTGCTTACGAGCTGCATCATATTGGCTTCGGAGTCATAGGCTCTCTGTTCCAGTCAGAAATGGTGATAGAGCGATCGGAGAGCCGTCGGCGCACGGCAACGAATCGATCAAAGATTTCATGAAGAGGTCCCAATCCCAATGCGTCGGACGCATCCACGAAGATATTCCGCAGGCTGGGCAATATTTCTATTATTCTGCCCACAACGAGCTTATTCAGGGTGACCGCGATACATATCGCACATTCCTTGGATAGGTAAAGATTCTTCACCGCGGTAAATGGAAGTAAGAGTCGTAACCATTGGGTGTTCTCCCTAGCATAATTCTGCCAACCACATCGCGACTGATCAAGGTCCATGTCGATGTATAGGTCCTCAACCGTGGAAGCCAAAAAGGAGTTACAGGCCCGGGCGGCGGACAAAAGCTGGCGATCTGGTGTTACGTCTGAAATGGATATCTGAAGAGTCCCAAAAACGACGCGGGAGCCCCATGCCCATCCAATTTCCGCATGAGCTTCATCGCACTTTCTGAGTTTGGGCGTACGATTAATAAATTGTGCGAGTCGTGGGATGTCAGAAGTGATTCCACAGCAGAGAAATAGATCCATTATGGCGAGTTGAGGGGCGTCGATGGAAGTCACGAGGACCTCTAAATATTCCCTATAACCTCCGTATAGAAATTTCTCGAGAGCGAGAAGGATAGAGCGCTTTGCATTTGGAGGTGGCGGATGTCGGATGTCCAAATCGTGGCAAGGAAAAGGGACTCGAAGGGAAAGTGATTTGAGGCTGGACAACTCGGAGATGAGAGCGACCATCGCCTCGGGTGGAATGTACGTGGAATAAGTATCAGAAATCTCAGAGAGCGAAAGGGAGTCGAGGTGAGTCGTAGAAAAAAGAAGTTTTGGCATCCCCGGAAATGGAATGCGAGACAGGTCGAAGTGTCGCAGACGTGGGACACATCCACCCAGGAACCAATCGGGAATGGCAGCTGGCGTAACATGTACATGACATGACCTGAGCGAAAGCTGTAGAGATGTCAACTCGGGGAATGGAACCTGCATCGCGGCCAAGACTTTTTCTAATTGCCAAGTCTCAAGCTCCACGAGGGAGACTTCACATATGCGATTGCTCTGCCCAAGTAATGCAGTAATGTTGTCCGTGTGGCGCCGGCCTGATTCTGAGCCAGTCATGCGGACGACGAGAGGCAAGGGTGGCCAGATGTCCAGTGTCCTTGGGGGTGTATTGGGTGTACAATAAAGTCGCAGATTCAGGCGACGTGGTGAAACAAAAACGAGGTTTCTCCATCGTCGACACACATGAACCAACGAATGCCATGGTTCTATCCGAGGATACGGTATACTCGTATCCATATGCACATAGAAATCAAATGTTTCTAGTAGGAGTTCATCGGGAAGTACGTCGATCCGTATCATCTAGTTTGCATCGCATCACGTCAGTCAGCGGTTATTCCAGTATGCTGCGCAATAAAAGACATACCTCGACTTCGTTGTTACCAACAAGCCTTCAGAACGGCGATTCATTGTGGTCGGGGCGAAGGTGGTACCAGGTATGATGGGGAGGTCTGATGATCTGATGAGGGACACTGCAGAGTGTGAGTAAAACACAACTGAGAGTCGATCGATGAGAATCGATGAAAAAAATTCGGTGACGCGTTTTGCTTTTACTATCCGGACACGTGGTCTCGAACGTGGTGACACAACGCCCCACCTCTGACCCCCTTCTCTGTCTTTTTTTTTTCTTTTTTTTGAATCCGCATTTGTTACACGCTGCATGTATGTAAGTACAAAGACCCCTTCTCCGTCTCCGGCTCCCATGCAGTCGCAGGATGAATGCCATGAGCAGGGCTCACTTGCTACCTCTAATCCGTCAAAAGTCAACTCTCCCTGCAACACCAAGGCTATCGGGCAGCCCCTCTCCCACCCCTACCATCCAAAGCCCTACTACGTGACACAGTTTGAGAAGTGGGCCATCGCAAAGTCGCGCAAAAAAAGGATGGAAACACCACAACGCTGGTTGGCATCCCCGGCCCCATTCATGGATGAAATGAATCTCAAAGTTCCCGTGGTTAACAGTGACCGTGCATGGGTATCAGTCTGCTTATACTTCGAGGCGAGTGCACCTTCCGTTCCCGTCGCTGGATCGTTTGACATACAGTATGATGCCTCTGTCACGTCATCGCGCGGCTTTCCCCAGGAATCAGCCCGAAACAATCCCTTTTACCAGTTCCAAACACACTGCCAATCTCAGCCGTCTTTGACACGAAGAAAGGGCATTCCGGGCTTTCTAGCGACATCCCAGGCCTACATGAAATGGCTCGCCAAGACCTCACGAACACAAACACGCCACCTGCAGCAGCTAATTCACAATACGTAAACGCGTAAACACTCTGATCGTCGTATCATCGCCCGCGCACCTCTTTGTATCGAATGTACATACATGTTGCGCGTTACAAATGCGGATTATTATTTTTTATCAAGCCCCAGCACTAGGAGTTACAGTAACGAAACGATGGTATGCTCCACAAGTCTCCACATGAGTGACACGACCTCCGCCTTCGACCTTCCGACCCGTCAGGGTAGACGGCCGTTCCAACGCGATACCAGCATTCCAGCAAGCTAATTCGAGAGACCAGAGCGAGGAATGAACAACAAAAAAATCATTACGGAAATACTTTGCGAGAAATGAACATTACGGTTACGGACATCGGCATCCAGCCCCTCCCAAACACTCATACCGCGCGTAGCAGGGATGATTGACCTCCGGCAGGGTACCGTTCATCCATGCGCGTCTGAAAGCGAGACGACGCGCGCGGGATTTGGCAGGAATACCGGCCGGCGGAGCGGATTGAGCCTGGGAGTGTGTCAAGGACAACAACTGGAGCTGGATTGATTGGCGGAGAAGAGGTATGAGGGTTGGAAGGTTGTTGTGGGAGTGGGAAAGAAGGAGGAGTTGGGCATGGGGATGACAGGATGACAGGTTGGACGAGCGGTGAATGATGCGCTTGCGGGATGAATGCAATGGTTCCGACGGGGCACATCAACAGAGCAACGTACGATGTATGATGGAGGAGATCAGAGGAAGATCTAAAGAAACGCAGAGGAAATAAAGTAGGGAAGAGGCCAGACAGGTTGTCGGAGTTGAGCGCGTTGAGCAACAGCAAGCTCTTCTTGCACAGAAAGCACGGGCTGTTACTTACGGGTTGCATCATATCAGCTTATATTCCAGCCAGAAATGGCGATAGTGCGACCGGAGAGCCGCTGTCGCGCGGCAACGAACTTCCCAATGTCTTCCTGGAAAGTTCCGGAAGTCTGGAGATCCTCCACAAAAATAGTCTGCAGGCTGGGAAATGCTTCTGT
>QLOU01000146.1:0-17509 GCA_003313715.1 Russula abietina
ATCTTCGAAGATGGCTCTCGCCACAAGACCCATCTACGAATCATAATATCGCTTGCAATGCTCGTCACAAGGGAACGGCGACCTGGTTTTTTGAAGGAAGGACGTATAAAGAATGGAAGTCGTCAACAGGTTCCGAGTCGCTACTCTGGATTCATGGCAAACGTATGCCCCTGTCCCATTCTGCCACCTGACGCGTAATAACATCCCTTACCTGTAGCTGGCTCTGGCAAAAGCATTCTTTGGTTCGGACAGCCTTCACTGTTATTGTGAACGAAAATTAAGTTCCTTGTTTTTCTCCAGTTCGACAATCATCGAAGATATGATAACCATGTGCAATGCCGGTCAAGCCACGATGGGGTATTTTTACTTCGATTTCCGAGACATCAACAAACAGCACTGGCGTGACCTCGTCCTTTCCCTTCTCACCCAACTTTCCACACAATCGAATCCCTGTTGCGACATTCTATCACGTCTTTATTCCGGCCATGGAAACGGCGCGCAACAGCCCAATGATGACGCTCTAAAACGGTGCCTAATAGAGATGCTCTCGGTCCGAGATCGCCATCCGATCTATCTAATAATCGATGCCCTTGATGAATGTCCCGACACCTCCGAGGTCCCATCACCTCGCAACAGGGTACTTCAGCTGTTGGAGGAACTCGCTGAGCTTCAGATTCGAAATCTTCGTATTTGTGTCACAAGTCGGCCAGAATTCGACATACGAGATATTCTTGAGCCTCTGACCTCCCGCCGAATCTCGCTCCATGATCAAAGCGGACAAAAACAAGATATTGCAGATTATGTTAGGTCCGTTGTATATTCAAGATCGGAACAGTACATGCGGAGATGGAGGAATGAAGATAAGGAATTTGTCATCGAGACACTCTCTGAACGTGCCGACGGAATGTAAGTGAATTTGCTTTACATATCGTAATACCTGCGCAAATTGAAATTTCCGGACAGGTTCCGTTGGATATTCTGTCAGCTGGAAGTCCTACGTCAATGTCTTCCACCAAGTGTCCGACCAACGCTTAAGGAATTGCCTAAATCATTGGACAAGACATATGAGCGTATACTGGAAGAAATCAAGAAACCGAATAAGCGGCTCGCTCAACGGGTATTGCAATGCCTGGTTGTCGCCGTCCGGCCTCTTCGTGTCGAGGAGCTTGCGGAAGTCCTCGCAGTCGACTTCAATGATGAGGAAGGGATCCCAAGGTTGAAACCGGATTGGCGGTGGGAGGAGCAAGAACTAGCTCTTCTTTCGGCCTGCTCAAGTCTAATTGCAATTGTCCAAGCTGGTGACTCGCGGGTCGTGCAGTTCTCGCATTTTTCAGTCAAGGAATTCTTGACTTCGTCTCGCCTCGCTACTGCAAGTGAAGAAGTTTCAAATTATCATATCGATTTGGAGCCTGCTCATGCGATCTTGGGGCAAGCTTGCCTGGGCGTTTTACTACAAATACAAGTTGGCGTTAGTGAGCATACACGCTTGGACCACCCGGCTCGATACGCTGCCGAGCACTGGGCGACTCATGCGCAATTTGGGAAGGTGTCATCACGTTTACGCAAAGCGATGGAATATCTCTTCGACGCGAACAAACCACACTTTAAGGTCTGGCTCACTCTATGCGATATAGATACCAAACCCAACAGTGATGCAACATTTTACTATTTCGCACCATTCGACAAATCCCCCGCGGCTCCCCTATATTACGCAGCACTCTGTGGATTCCACGATCTCGTAGACCACCTCATTACAAAGAATCCGCGGGATGTGAATGCCGATGGGGGACGCTATTTGCGACCACTAGTGGCAGCATTAGCAAGAGAACACTTCCAGACGGCAGATTTACTCCGTCGAAGCGGCGCAGACCTGGATGTCCGGGGCGACAACGGGAGAAATCCATTACATGCCGCAGCCTATTCTGGAAATTTCGAGGTGATCCAGATATTAATCGAGTACGATCCCACCTACATCAATGTTGGGGATGTGGACGGGTGGACGCCGTTACATTGGGCATCTGAAGGTCACAATTTCAGAGACGGTTCTGTCATTCGATTACTGCTAGGGCATGGTGCAGATGTAAATGCGCAGGACGAGGACGGCTGGACCCCGTTGTACTTGGCCTCGAAGAGTGGGGCGCTGGAGGTCGTGCGCCTCCTGCTCAAACAGGGTGCTGATGTAGAGGTGGAGAACTATGACGGCAAGACCGCCTTTCAGGTTGCGGCTGAGAGAGGACGTGACGAAATTGCGAAATTACTGCGAGAACATGGAGCCAAGTAGAAATACCTCGTAACCGTACAGTACCACTTGTTTTCCTGGCGCGTGTCAGAAAAAATTGCTTCCCTCGGGCCGGACGAGTCTGAGCGCGATAATTCTCACTGCGCCGCGCCCCGGCCTTACAGGCCTTTTTTTATGTATATTATAATAATACACGAATAGCTAGCTACTCATCTAAATTACTCCTAACTACTGTAAGCAAAGGAAGTCAATTCTGAAGCTCGGAAGACACCAGAAATGTTCGGTTTCGGAACGAGTTATTCATTAGTGAGATTGACTCTAGGGAGTAGAGCTAACTTGGTAGTTGTGGTATGCGTATGCATTTGCGTATCCAGTCTTCCAATTTTTTTCAGTTCCTGATCTTACGGAATGCGCGTCGCGAATCGAGTCATAAGGTAGTGCGCGTTTAGTAGGACGGGTAGCGCAGAAGCTCGAGGTCTAATTGTCGCACACATAGTGCGCAATATAATACGAAACCCGACGTGCAAGCCGGGAGATCGGAAGTCCGTAGTCCGACTAACGATCGTAAGCGGCGCCGTGCTCAAGTCTCCCTGTGGACGTGGTAAAGATTGTGGAGGTGGCGGCGAAGGCGACGAAGGGATCGGCACTTCAACTGGAGTGTGTGCTCGTGTCTGTGCCTGTATGCGTGTTTAGAAGGACGGATCTCGCATGAGTTCGAAACTTTGGCGATGTCACGGAGCGGCTCGCAAACGGGCATCCGGTGGCTGGGAAGAAGAAAAATGAAAAAGTGTCGGCGAGAGTCCTCCTATCGCAGGGACTTTCGCAGGACCTATACGGGAGCAGAAGAAAGATGAAGCTAACCACCGGCTCCAGCGCCACGGTCTGTGGCTGAGGTGGCGGCATTCAAGTCCTGCGTGCCGACGATGTGAAAGGAACGTGGTGTGGATTTGCGCTGGAAAGGCACGGGCGTCTGTTGTTGACGATCCCTCGCTGGCGCCACTGGTACCCTGGTGCTCGGCGAAACCATCGGAGCCAAACATCATTGCTATGCTGAGAGAGCGGAGAGTTGAACCTGGGGGCGGGAGGTGGGAGGCGATTGGGAAGCCAAGTAGGATAGCCCTCGCTCGAGGTGGGCACGGGGGTTGCTGGCTTGGGGCAACACCGATGGACTGGGAAATCTCGACTCGACATAATCGAGACTACGGATTCGTTGACTGGGGGTGTATGTCATGGAGGAGGAAGAAGAAAGGAGGTATCGAAGACGGAGCGTGGAGGGAAGGAGATACAGGACTATCATGTATGCGTGTGGGGCCGAGTATGACACAATCACACAAGCTGCCTTGTCGTGTTGGTGAGGGTTGGAAGGGAAGCATCGACGGCAACGAGGTTACAAGGTTGACACACACCTGAGTGTCACATCGAAAGTACACTGAGAGCTGCCTTGCATTTCTCTGGGGTTAACCGCATAGGCGCATACACATACAATGAACAGTAATTGTTGTCGTCCAACGCTGCATTATAGTGGCGAATTATCGTGCTCGGACTCGCCCGGCCCGAGGGAAGCAAATTTTGACGCGGCCGGGACTAAAATTTTCGAAACTGCACCTCGCGCCAACTTTCGTCTTGACTTCTGCCACTATACGTACGGTACGAACTACAAACCGAACTGGAACAAGACGATGGAGATCTAGGCCACAACTCTTACTGTATCTCCCAATTCAGCTCCATCCCACGCAGGCAGGCATGACCGATACTTTTGGCATGTGAATTTCTACAGTAACTGTGTGATGGCATGTATCTTGGCACGACATCACATCCCTCAGGCTCGTCGCCGTTACTGCTATCTTTGCAGCGGCCTTGAGGCACCAGGGCGGCAGGTTTATCTTCATCAGTAAATTGTACAAAAACTTTTCAACTTTTCAACTTGTGCAAGTAAGTAAGTGGAAAAGTGAAAAAGTCAACATTGACTCATGTAAAAAATGCACTAAAAAGTCTAAAATGAATGAGTTTCTGCTGCTTTGTTCAACTTTTTCAACTTTTCAATTGATGGATAAAATACCCCAAAATTGACTTTTAGCAAAAACCTAGGTTACTTTGGCACTTATGACACTTTCTGCCTTTTTTTGCTTGTACAAGCCCAAAAAAGTTTTGTGCAGGTTTACTGATGTTACGACAGAACATTCGTCGATGGTGCTGGTGTCAATATTGTCGAGCAGTTGCAACGGGTGACTTGGAGCCGTGCTGTCGCCGGTCGTCAGAATCCTCCTGGTTTCGTACACGCTGACAGGTATCGTACTACAAGTTTATCCATTTTCAATCACAGGTTTCAATATGAGCACGCATATGACTGATGAAAATCCATAATGAGGCCATATCTGCACAGGTGTCGGGTGATGTTGCTTACGATTGGTCCCCCAGGCCGTTCTGTGGTTCTACTGCTCGGAGCACTAGTTTGAGCTGTTGCTTGCCCGGCCCAGGTAACACACCTCGGGGATTGGAGGAGGAACACCAAAGTTTGAGAAACCAGGCCGGCCTTCGCCTCCGAACGTGCACAACTCTAGCAGCACTAAGGCAAGGAAATCCCCCAAGGCAAAATAAAGTACCTCTGGATCAGAGATGGAGGGATAATTACAATTAAGACATGGCAATACAAATGGCTGCGCTGCACCGCCTGATGTTCATAAGTTCAATCATGCATATCATATGGTGCACTGTAATAGCTGTATTGATTTCTCTCTAATATGATTATGTGTGCTCTTTCGTCATTTTCAAGCCTCACTTCGTCCGTAACTATGTTTCTTGGGGCGCCTATCCCGATGGCGCTTATCGGTCAAATGCTGTACCAGCGCGTTCCTGAGGCGTGTTGCGTGTTTCCCTTCTCTTTCCCCATCCACCCACCTCACAATTCGTCACCTAACTTATATGTCTCACACTCACCCTGCTTCCGTCTCATCTTCTAACTTCCAACTTATATTCGATGATGCCTTGAAAACTTACGAAAAACGAACAAAAAAGGACCTTCTCACCCACCCACTCGCTGCTCAGCTCCAACTCTGCAACTCGCCTAGTAGTATTCTCGACGTCCTTCAACAGCAAGTCCAGGAACTCAATCAATCTCGGCTCCGAAATGAAAGATGGACGAGGTGGCTAGATCCAACCGTGAAGGTCCTTTATGCGTTCTCGGAGACCCTCGGAAAAGGTGTCACTTTGGTATGCCTCAGTTCATGAACTTATCTGAGATCCGCATTTTCGTACTTACTCCACAGGCATTTCCACCCACAAAACCCATATTTACCGCCGCAGGCGTCCTCCTTCTAGTCTGTATCCTTTCTACTATGTTCGTGCCGCCTGTCCTGATGCGATCACCTCTCAGGCAGCTAAGAATATCCGTGCAAGCCAGGGCACCCTTTTTGAGATATTCGATCGCCTGGAGGCCTTCTTTCAACGGCTCGAGATTTATACTGAAACGGCACTGGATCAAAAAATGGTGGATACAGTCACGAAAATACTGGCTGGAGTACTCGACATTATTGGAATCGCAACAAAAGAAATCAAGCAAGGCCGAACGAGTGAGCCTTTTCTGTACAAACAAGTTCTCTGTTGACGGAACCGTTTTCAGAGAAATATCTAAAGAAACTGTTCGGTAATGGGTCAGATATTGAGGGTGCGCTGAAGAGATTAGACATTCTGACACAAGAGGAGGCTCAAATGGCTGCTGCGCAAGTCCTGAAAGCCACGCATACTGTCGATAACGCTGGAAGGGTGAGGGGTGTTGCAGATATTACGCTTAGCGTCAACAATAGAGTGGCCCGTGTCGGTGACCGGGTCGAGGGTATTGGCGAACAAGTTCAGGGCATCGACGACAAGGTAACGGCGGTCATGGATGGTGCGCAATACATCTCCTATCTATCATCCATAGAATTGTCTAACTCGTGACGCGCCTAGATGGAAAAGAGGCCAGGGAAGCTATCCAACAAGCAGCTGGTGGTGTAGATCGGATCGAACGTTCGTGGTTCCAGAACCGTATTCATGCTGGACATGCAGGCTCAATCATCCTAACAGGGAATCAATTACGACAGAATCTTCGCAGATGGCTCTCGCCACCAGATCCAACTACGAATCATAATATCGCTTGCAACGCCCATCACAAGGGAACGGCGACCTGGTTTTTCGAAGGAAGGACATATAAGGAATGGAAGTCAACAGGATCTGACTCGCTACTCTGGATTCATGGGAAACGTGCGTCATTGCTTTTCAGTGACTTCCGCCTGACACCACCTAATAACATCCCTCATTTATAGCTGGCTCCGGCAAGAGCATACTTTGGTTCGTAGAGAATTTGCCTTTTTTTTTTTGGTCAAGACAACTGAATCGCTTGTCGTTTTCCAGTTCCGCAATCATTCAAGATATCGAAGCTATCTGCAATGCCGGCCAAGCCTCGATGGGTTACTTCTATTTCGACTTTCGGGACATCAACAAACAACACTGGCGTGACCTAGTATCTTCCCTTCTCACCCAACTCTCTTTTCGCTCTGGCCCTCGTTGCAATATTTTATCCCAAATTTATTCCGATCATGACGATGGCGCGAAGCAGCCAAATGATGATACTCTGACACAGTGCCTGAAAGAGATGCTCAAGCTCCCGGATCAGCACCCAATCTACTTGATAATTGACGCCCTTGATGAGTGTTCCAACATCTCTGGGATTCCAACATCTCGCAAGCGGGTTCTACAGCTTGTGAAGGAGCTGGTCGACCTTCATGTTCCAAACCTTCATATATGTGTCACAAGTCGCCCCGAAGTTGACATACGAGATGTCCTCGAGCCTCTGACCTCCCGCCGGGTGTCTCTCCACGATCAGAGTGGACAAAAGAAAGACATCGAGGACTATGTTAGGTCCGTCGTTTACTCGAATTCGGAACCAATCATGCGGAGATGGAGGAAGGATGACAAGGATCTCGTCATCGAGACACTCTCTAAACAAGCTGACGGAATGTAAGTGTATTGATTCGTGTTCTTAACTCCTGTCTGAAACGAGCCATCCGCCAGGTTTCGTTGGATATTCTGTCAGTTGGAAGTCCTCCGTGACTGTATTCCGTCAAGTGTCCGACGAACGCTCACGGAATTGCCGGAATCTCTGGACGAGACTTATGAGCGTATACTGAAGGAGATCAAGAAGCCGAATAGGGCGCACGCTCGACGGGTATTACAATGCCTGGTTGTCGCCGTCCGGCCTCTTCGCGTTGAGGAGCTTGCGGAGGTTTTTGCAGTTGACTTCGATGATGCAGAAGGGATCCCGAGGTCGAAACCGGATTGGCTGTGGGAGGAACAAGAACTGGCTCTTCTGTCGGCATGTTCAAGTCTGATTGCAATTGTCCAAGCTGGTGATTCGCGGGTCGTGCAGTTTTCGCATTTTTCGGTCAAGGAATTCCTGACCTCGCCTCGCCTCTCTACGGCAAGTGGAGGGGTCTCAAATTATTGGATCGATTTGGAGCCTGCTCATACGATCCTGGCGCAAGCATGTCTAGGCGTTCTATTACAAATACAAGATGGCGTCGAAGGGTGTGCACCCGAGGACCATCCGCTGGCTGAATACGCTGCCGAGCACTGGGTGACTCATGCGCAGTTTGGGGAGGTGTCGTCACGTTTACGCAAAGGGATGGAATATCTCTTCGACGCGAAAAAACCACACTTCAAGGTGTGGCTTACACTATTCGATATAGACACCAACCCCATCTCCAATCGTGATTCAACCTTTTACTGGTTCGCACCAGACCCCAAATCCCCCGCGGCTCCCTTATATTACGCCGCACTCTGTGGATTCCACGGTCTCGTAGAGCACCTCATTACCAGGCGTCCACAGGATGTGAATGCTAATGGGGGCTACTGTGTGCGACCACTATTGGCAGCATTGGCAGGAGAACACTTCCAAACGGCGGATCTACTCCGTCATAACGGCGCAGACGCAGATATCCGGGGCCGAAATGGGGTAAATCCACTGCATGGGGCAGCCTTTTCTGGAAATTTCGAGGTTGTCCGGATATTAATCGAGTACGATCCCGCTTACATCCATGGAAGGAATCAGTCCGGGTGGACGCCGTTACTTTGCGCATCGATCGGTCATAATTTCAAAGACGGTTCAGTCCTTCGATTACTGCTAGAGCATGGTGCAGATATAAATGCGCAGACTACGGATGGCACGACCCCATTGTGCGTGGCCTCGAGGAATGGGAAGCTGGAGATTGTACGCCTGCTGCTCGAATACGGTGCTGATGTGGAAGCGAAGGACAATGACGGCGAGACCACATTGGGGGTTGCAGCTGAGAGAGGACATGACCAAGTCGTGAAATTACTGCGAGAACATGGATCCAAGTAGAAACACCTTGTAGCTTTTAGTACTTCCATATACGTATTCAATTTTTGTCGATGACAGAAACACCATCGTGTCGTTTCATCTTCAATTCTCGTTTCACTCATCGTAACCCCGCCGTATGTGGCAATGATACGGTTACTCGAGTGAGTTACTGGACCCGGTCGAGTGTGTGTTCGACGTGTATCCGTACAGTAGTTATGCGTCAATCTGTCAGTGAGGGATAGGGCTCTCAGAGGGTAGCGTAAAGAAGATAAAGGTGAGGAGGTGGGTAGAAGGTAACGGAGTGCATGTACCCGTAACAGTAAGTATGGGTTTAGCGTTGCTGGTCAAGTTCGGCGTAGATGTAGGGGGCACGGGGAATGGGAAATCGGGGATAGCAAATGCGTAAAAGATGAAAGAATGTCTGTGCGAGAAAGCAACTCTAATAGGAATATAAACAACAACTAAATACGTGCGAGAAGAGGAAAGCCAAAAAATTTGCGAGAAACAACAACACCGAGAACTAAATAATTCATGATCAGATCAGGTCAGTGGCCCGAGTCCGTAGTCCGACTAATGATTGTAGGCGGTGCCGTGCTCAAGTCCCCCGGTGGAGGTGGCGAAAATTGTGGCGGCAAAGGCGAGGAAGAGATCGGCACTCCAGCTGAAGTGTGTGCCTGCTCGCGTCTGTGCCTGATGCCCGTTTAGAAGGATGGATCTTGCATGAGTTCGGAACTTTGTGGATGTCGCGGAGCGGCACGCAGCGGGAATCCGGTGTCTGTGAAAAAAAAAAAGTATCGGCGAGAGACCTCCTGTCGAAGACGCTTTTGCAGCACCACGAGACCATAAGTTATATACGGGAGCAGAAGAAAGATGAAGAAGGGCGAGGTGGGATGGCATTACTGCTTACCCGCGTCCGATCTGTCCCGGCTTCCGACGACCACTGGCACCAGTGCATGGTCTGTAGCAGAGGTGGCTGCATTCGAGTCCTGCATGTTGGCGATGCGAATAGAACGTGGTGTCAGTTTGCGCGCACCTGAGAAAAGCACGGGCATTCGTTGTTGACGATCTCCCACGCTTGGCCGCTGGTGCCGCTGCTCTCCGCGTCCTCCTCCTTAGTGCTCGGCAGGACCGCCGGAGCCAAATACCATTGCTGGGCTAAGCGAATGGAGGGTTGAGCATGGGGGCGGTGGGTGTGGGGCACTTGGGAAGCCAGGGTATAGCCGTCGCTCGGGGGTGGACCTGGCGACCTGCCAGTGGTTGGCTTGGGGCTACGCCGATGGACTCGACTTTAATGTAGTCGGAGCTACTGATGCATTGACCGGGGATGTCATGCTAATGCTCATAGTACTAGTCGTCGTCGTTTTAGAAGACAGGGAAAGAAGCTATCGCGAAGGGTAAGGGCGTTGCGACGGACCGACTCAGAGACAGTGAGTTTTTTGTTGATTTTTTTTGTCGCAGGGCAGAAGGGCGAGGGGGGAAGGACATACGGGAACCCCAAGAATGCCGCCGGCAGTGGGGGACTGATGGCCGTATGAAACACGCCGCCGTCATGTTGGTGAGGGTTTGCCTGTTGGAAGGGGACTCAAACTCAAAAGGCAACAGCGGCAGGGCTAACCACACACCTGAATGTCACATCAAAAGTACCCTAAGAGCTGCCTGACATTTCTCGGGGGTTCGCTGCATACAATGAACGATAACTGATATCACTGGTCGTCCAATGCTGTGTCAAAGTAAAGTACGGATCGTGCTCGGACTCGCTCGGCCCGAGGCAAATTTTTGACTCGGCCCGGGAAAGCCGCTAGAGGTTTGCTTCCTTCGTTGATTTCATTTCTGGCACGTAAATATTCGACTGGTATCCTTCGATTCGCCTGTGCCAACTATTGTCTTGACTGCCGCCACTACCCGTGCTGTACAAACTGCAAACCGAACTCACACAAGGCGATGACTGATGGAACTGTGGCCACCGATGCAGAGCACTGCGGCCCAAGGTCGCCTGTGTTCATCTTATAATCATGCATACAGTATCATATGGTGTCGCATTTGCACTAGACCAAATCATTGGCTCTCTAAAGTCCACCCTCTTAACTGGTCCTACATTCATGCCACTCAAAGTCACTTTCGTTTGGATCACGAGCGCCTATCGTGATGGCGCTTATCCGTCAAATGCTGTACCAGCGCGTTCCTGAGGCGTGTCGCGTGTTGCACTTCACTAGCTTCACTTTCCCCATCACCCACTTCACAATTCGTCACCTACCGTTAGGCCTTATGTCTCACACTCACCCTACTTCCGTACCATCCTCCGACTTCCAATTTATTTTCGATGATGCCTTGAAAACTTACGAAAAACGAACAAAAAAAGATCTTCTCACGCACCCACTCGCTGCCCAGCTCCAACACTGCAACTCCCCTAGTAGCATCCTCGACGTCCTCCAACAGCAAGTCCAGGAGCTCAATCAATCTCAGCGCCGAAATGAAAGGTGGACCAGGTGGCTAGATCCAACCGTGAAGGTCCTTTATGCGTTCTCGGAGACCCTCGGAAAAGGTGTCACTTTGGTATGCCTCAGCTCATGAACTTGTCTGAGATCCGCACTTCCATACTTATTCGATAGGCATTTCCACCCTCAAATACCATATTTACCGCGGTCGGTGTCCTCCTTTTAGTGTGTATCTTTTCTACAATGTTCGTGCCGCCCATCGTAATGCGATCACCTCTCAGGCAGCTAAGAATATCCGTGCAAGCCAGGGCACCCTTTTTGAGATATTCGATCGCCTAGAAGCCTTCTTTCAACGACTTGAGATTTATACTGAAGCAGCACTGGATCAAAAAATGGTGGATACAGTCACAAAAATACTGGCTGGAGTCCTCGACATTATCGGAATGGTAACAAAAGAAATCAAGCAAGGCCGAACGGGTGAGTCTTTTTTGTACAAATAATTTCTCCGTTGACGGAACCATTTTCAGAGATATACCTAAGGAAACTGTTCGGTAATGAGTCAGATATTGAGGGTGCTCTGAAGAAATTAGACCTTCTGACGCAAGAGGAGGGTCAAATGGCTGCTGCGCAAGTCCTGAAGGCCACGCATACTGTCGATGACACTGGCAGAGTGAGGGGAGTTGCAGATATTACGCTTAGCGTCGACAATAGAGTGGCCGGTGTCGGTGACCAAGTTCAGGGCGTCGACGACAAGGTTACCGCGGTCATAGATGGTGCGCGATTCATCTTCTATTTATTATCGTATAACTGTCTAACCCACAATGCGCCTAGATGGAAAAGAGGCCAGGGAAGTTATCCAACAAACAGCTGGTGGTGTAGATCGGATCGAACGTTCGTGGTTCCTGGACTGCATTCATGCTGGACATGCAGACTCAATCATCCTAACAGGAAATCAATTACGACAGGATTTTCGTAGATGGCTCTCGCCACAAGATCCATCTACAAGTCATAATATCGCTTGCAATGCCCATCACAAGGGCACCGCGAAGTGGTTTTTTGAAGGAAGGACGTATAAGGAATGGAAGTCGTCAACAGGTTCCGAGTTGCTACTCTGGATTCATGGGAAACGTGCGTCCCTATCTCATTCTGCCGCCTGAAGCCACCTAATAACGTCCCTTTTTTATAGCTGGCTCCGGTAAGAGCATACTTTGGTTCGTAGACTCTTTATTGCCTTTGTCAACGATAATTGAGTCGCTTGGCTCTCCAGTTCGACAATCATCGAAGATGTGAAAACCATGTGCAATGCCGATCAAGCCTCGATGGCGTATTTTTACTTCGATTTCCGAGACATCAACAAACAACACTTCCGCGACCTAGTTCCTTCCCTTCTCGCGCAACTTTCCACACAATCGAATCACTGTTGCAACGTTCTATCACGTCTCTATTCCAGTCATGGCAGCGGCACGCAACAGCCCAATGATGATACTCTGAAACGGTGCCTGATAGAGATGCTCTCTGTCCGAGATCGCCATCCAATCTACCTAATAATCGACGCCCTTGATGAATGTTCCGACACCTCCGAGGTTCCATCACCTCGTAACCGGGTACTTCAGCTGTTGGAGGAACTTGCTGACCTTCAAATTCCAAACCTTCGTATTTGTGTCACAAGTCGGCCAGAATTCGACATACGAGATATCCTTGAGCCTCTGACCCCTCACCGGGTGTCCCTCCACGATCAAAGCGGACAAAAACAAGATATAGCGGATTATGTTAGGTCCGTTGTTTATTCAAGATCGGAACAGTACATGCGGAGATGGAGGAATGAAGATAAGGAATTTGTCATCGAGACACTCTCCGAACGGGCTGACGGAATGTGAGTAAATTGTTTTACATTCGTAATACTTGTGCAAATTGTCGGACAGGTTCCGTTGGATATTTTGTCAGCTAGAAGTCCTACGTCAATGTCTTCCACCAAGTGTCCGACCAACGCTTAGGGAACTTCCTGAATCGTTGGACAAGACATATGAGCGTATACTGAAGGAAATAAAGAAGCCGAATAAGCGGCTCGCTCAACGGGTATTGCAAAGCCTTGTCGTTGCCGTCCGGCCCCTTCGTGTCGAGGAGCTTGCGGAAGTCCTTGCAGTCGACTTCGATGATGAGGAAGGGATCCCAAGGTTGAAACCGGATTGGCGGTGGGAGGAGCAAGAACTAGCTCTTCTGTCGGCGTGCTCAAGTCTGATAGCGATTGTCCAACTTGGTCGCTCGCGGGTCGTGCAATTCTCGCATTTTTCCGTCAAGGAATTCTTGACCTCACCTCGCCTCGCTACCGCAAGTGGAGAAGTCTCGAATTATCGTATCGATTTAGAGCCTGCTCATACGATCCTGGCTCAAGCTTGCCTAGGCGTTTTACTACAAATACAAGATGGCGGTGAAGGGCGTAGACCCGAGGACCATCCGCTGGCTCGATATGCTGCTAAGCACTGGACGACTCATGCGCAATCTGGGGAAGTGTCGTCACGTTTACACAAAGGGATGGAATGTCTTTTCGACGCGAACAAACCACAGTTTAAGGTGTGGCTCACTCTATGCGATATAGACACTATGCCCGACTATGGTACAGCCCTTCGCGAGTTCACACCATACAGAAAATCCCCCGCGGCTCCCCTATATTACGCAGCACTTTGTGGATTCCACGATCTCGTAGAGCACCTCATTACGAAGCATCCGCAGGATGTAAATGCTGATGGGGGCTACTATGTGCGACCACTAGTAGCTGCATTGGCAAGAGAGCACTTCCGGTCGGCAGATTTACTCCGTCATAATGGCGCAAACCTGGATGTCAGGGGCTTATCAGGGAGAAATCCATTGCACGCCGCGACCTATTCTGGAAATTTGGAGGTGGTCCGGATATTAATCGAGTACGATCCCACCGCCATCAATGCTAGGGATAGGTACCGATCGACACCGTTACATTATGCATCACTTGGCTATGATTTGAAAGGCGCTTCTATTCTTCAATTACTGCTGGAGCACGGTGCAGATATAAGTCTGCAGAATGAGATCGGCTGGACCCCATTGCACTGGGCCTCGAACAATGGGGCGCTGGAGCTTGTGCGCGTGCTGCTCGAACACGGTGCTGATGCAGAGGTGAAGGACAACGACGGCAAGACCGTATTGCAGGTTGCGGCTGTGAAAAGACGTCACAAAGTCATGAAATTACTGCGAGAACATGGAGCCAAGTAGAAACATCTTGTAGCTTTTGGTACTTTCATATACGTATCCAATTTTCTGTCGATAATAGAAATATAATCGTGCCATTTCTTCTTCCTCTCGTTTCACTCATCGCAACGCCGCCGTATGCAGCAATAATACATGAATGCTACTACTAATAGCTGGCTGGCAACTAAGTTACCCCAAACTAACTAACTAACTTGCAATGGCAGTCCGTGAAACTCGGAAAAACACAAGAAATTTCGGAATGAGTTATTATAAGCGGGATTGTGACTCTGGGGGAGTAGAGCTACCGTGATTTTTGGTAGATTCGGCGTGCATATGGCCATCCTGTCTTCCATTTTTCCCAGTTTCGGGTCCTACGAAACACGCGTGATTTAAGTCATTTACGGTAGTGGGGCGGATTCGGTTGCCATTACCATATACTGTGCTCATTGAGCACGGAGGGTTTGATCTAGTGGGAAGCGGAAACTTGGAGAGCCAAGTGTGGAAGGAAGCGAACGAGGGTCTTCTACTGACTCAGAATCAGCGCAAAGTAAATTAGCCCTGGCCAATGAAGTGTGCTGTGGACGCATATCCACGGTTTCGATCCCACTCATCGAAACAAGAAAGCGAAAGCAAAAGAAAATCGGATTTATTTCATGATTCGAGGGTGAGGGTACGAACACGAGTTATCCGTGGTTCAAATGAAAGAAAAGCGCGTTATAAATACGTCAATCTGTCAGTAAAGGACAGGGCTCACAGAGGGCTTTGCAAGACGTGAGTGTAGCGTGAAACGGATAAAGGTGAAGTAAGGGTAAGGAGGTGGGTAGAAGGTAACGGAGCACATGTACACGTAACAGTAAGTATGAGTCTAGCGTTGTTGGTCAAGTTCGGCGTGGATGTAGGGGAAGGAGGTAGGTAATAAGGGGTAAGGGGAATGGGGGATAGCAAATGCGTAAATGATGAAAGCATGTCTGTGCGAGCAAACAACTCTAATAGGCATATAAACAACAACTAAATACGTGCAGGTTAGGCCGAGTAGCATTGCGAGAGGAGGAAAGCCAAAAATAAATTGCGAGTAAACAACAGCACCAAGAAATAAGGAAACTCAGGATCAGATCAGATCAGTGAGGCACGAACCCCCGTGTGTGCGGCGGCGCGTAATGTTCAGCACCCTCGTTCAACATCTCCGGTGTACGCCCACCACCGCCCGAGTCCGTAGTCCGACTAACGATCGTAGGCGGTGCCGTCACGAACGATGTCGGCGCCGTGCTCAAGTCCCCTGGTGGATGTGGTGAAGAAGATAGTGGGAGTGGCGGCGAAGGCGAGGAAGGGATCGGTACTCCAGCTGGAGTGTGTGCTCGCGTCTGTGCCCGTGAAGATGCTTCTGACATTGCTTGCGCGAGCGTCACCGTCCGTGTTGTCGTCGACCCCCCACTCGTAGTGTCCTCAGACTGCACAGACTGCACAGATTGCGACAGAATGGACGGCGATGGCGGTGTCTCTTCCTCCTGTTGCTGTTGAGGTGAACCCTGTGACCCAAACGAGTGAGCCGATTGTAATCGTGTCCCCGGACGTTCCTTCTCAGATGATAAAGAATTCGAGCTGCGAGCACGCGAACCACTGCTCCTCGGCTCCGGTGACGCTGCCTGCCCCCTAGCTGATCTCGCACGCGCAGATATCGCAGCCGCAACAGCCGCAGCTGCAGCAGCCGCGGAGGACGATGATGACACTGAAACCGACGACCGTCCCGGATCGCCCTCAAGCGTATGCGCACGTACCCCAGCGCGCCGCGGCAGCAAGCTACCAGCGCCACCAACGACAGGCAAGCCGAACGTATGGTTTTCTGGGTTGCTCAGCGCTCCCTCACTCCCATCAGACGTATCGCTCAGGCGCACCGCGCCAGTGGCAGGGGGAGAACTTGGCTGTGGTATACGCCCAAGGACGAGCTCGATACTAGACCGCGATGCGCCGCCAATGCCTTGGATCAGGCTGTGTGCGCGAGCACGTCCAAGCGCTAGAGATGCGCTAGAAACCGAGACATGGGAATTATGTCGTGAACTCCCGCCGCTGCCTGAAGCTGAACCAGAGCTTGTGTTCCGCGAACGAGAGCGGGAGCGGAAAGCACCACTGATTCGTGCGAGGGAGGTTGCGCTACCATTTCGTGAGCCAAGGAGAGACGCCCTCGGACTCGGCTGAGATGAAGGTGGGGATAGTAAACCGACAGAATCTTCGCGTTCGCGCGCCTCGAGTGAGCCATCAGGTGATGGTTGTCCTGAGCGAGATGCGCGGTCGTCCTCGCGGTCAGACTCCTGTAAGACTTCCGAGCCAATACTCTGACGTAGCTGGCGACGATGTCCCTCGAACGTTTGTCGTGGTCTCGAGGCCGAAAGACCGCCCGCTGGTGTAGGGGAGACAGGATTTGGCGCTGTCGAGGGTCGATGACGACCACCTCCTACAACTGGATGGCGTGGGGGCATGGGCATGCTACGTACATCTTGAGGGCTCGGCACGGACGAAGACGGAGAGACAGCCGAAGTGGGGGAGCCACCAGAGGGCGATGAGGAAGGGGTTGTGTCCACATTGCCTGTGCTACGGGTCTCATGTGATTCGCGGGTCGACGTGCTCTTGCTTTGTGGTGTCGCACTGGGACGCGAGAAGGCGAAGGGAGGTGACCCTGTGGATGACATGCTGCCCCCTCGGGCCGGGTGTCGAAACGCGAATGGGTAACGACTGGGAATAGGTTGGCCAAGGCTCGAAAGCGAGTTCGATGCACGACCGGAGAACGATGATGGCTCCTCGCTTGACCGGGGATTGAAATCTTCTTCCTCTCCTTCTTCCTCCTCTTCTCCCTCGTCCTCGACCTCCACCACGATATCCCCCTCTATTTCTACCTCTTCCTCATTGTCATTCTCATCATGACCTCCTGCACTCCCTTCCGGTACAGCGGGAGAAGGCGGGAACGGGATCTGCTCTTGTTCATTGCTGTCTCGCGGCCCAAAGCCAGTGAACGGATACGGGAGATTCTTGAGCGGTGCGCTCTTGTCACCCTCTGCCATCGACTTCTCATGAACAAGGGCCTCCGGGGGTGGGGTTATGACTTCCTGTCCATTTCCATGTCCGTTTGCAGCACTACTCCTGCGCGACTGGGGGTCAGTCGGGCCCTCGAACAAGTCTCGCGAAAGCATGCCCCTGCGAGCTGGCGGCGGTTGCGCAGCACCGCCAAGCCCGACCGCAGCGAAGACCTTCTCGATACCCTCAAATCCA
>QLOU01000154.1:0-10724 GCA_003313715.1 Russula abietina
TGGCAACCACAAAAGCTATGACATTATGTGAGGTCGGTGTAGGTGTAGGTACTCGCTGGATTGGGACTCACGCAAGGCTAGGAGGAGCGGTAGCTTCTGTATTTTCTGCCATAGGGAGAACGAGGGGAGGGTGTCTCCATGATCATCGTCAGTAGTGGGTGCCATGAAATTTTCATATTATTTTGGAATCCGAATTTATTGCGAGCGCAGCTCAGTGTGGGTGCCGCTGAACAAATAAGTACAAAGAGGTATTTGGGTTCGGGGAAGGACGGGAAGGCGTGAGAAAGCTAGCGCCGGGTGTGAGGCTGTGTCGCGCCCTAGTTACACCGTAGTTCGGCAGTCCCATGCGGAGGGGCTGCCGGGCAACGCAATAATCACCTCACCAAGGTGACCGTCCAAGGCCACGAGAACATTCGAGAAGAGCAAATTTGGCCAGACAAGGCGCCATTGATAAGGGTGGGGCTGTTTAGATGGGCGAGATCTTTGACGACGAATTCGGGGACGACACTGGTTGGATGAACGTCGATCACCCTCTGGTCTGTACTACTTTCCGTGAACATCACATTTCGAGACGATGCCCTGATGATAAGCACCAGAATGGTACGCAATGGTCCGATGCGAACAACGTCAATCCAGGTCTTGGTCACTTGATCCGACGCGTCCCATCGGCTCATCGGTTCTCTTGTCACTATGTCCCTGGCCTTCCCTACTCTCTTCCTGGACGGGTCCGCTGACTTCAATCAAGCACGGCTGCATAACATCCATCTGGGTGACTATTTTAAGCACCTTCTTCGCCGTACACGACGCACCCCTTAGCTTACAGATGGCACTGCTACTAACGCGAATGAAAAGAATACGAGGTTAACTGAGAAATTTTGCCGTCGCCCGAAATAGATCGAAGCATCAAACAATGTTCGTTAGATTTGGGTAACCCAATAACTTAAGAACTAATTTAAATGGAACAGAAGACAACAATCTACTACGAGCATCTACTAATAGTAAAAGTCCAATACACAAGATTATGGTATAGTAATGACCTTGGCAAGTGTAATAGTTCAAAGTGGAATGTATGCAAATGTCCATCCGAAGAAGAGGAGTGAGTGGAAGAAAACTACATCACAATCCGCAGAGGGAACGAGGTACTGCTTTGGCAACCACTCCTAACGTACCCTGTCCTATTTGCCCACCGTTCAACGTCTCAAAAGCGTCTTGTGCGACGTTGAAGCCATATGAGCTGTCGATGGCGGTATAGATTACCGATATACCCGTCGTCGTGCTAGTCAGTTTCCAGCATTCGCCGCAGTCAGGCGAGTTCCACGTAACGCCGGGTGCGCCGCCGATATATGGGTAGGTGGGAAGACTGCTGAACGTCGGGTACTTTTTTACAAGACCGTTCTCCCCGTTTGAGCATGCGACATTGTTGAGCGAGCCGCTCGGGTTGTCGTATGTGGCGTCGTATGTGGCTTGCATGACTGTCGACCGTGTCTCTGCATGTGGAAGAGCACGAGCAACATGCGTAAGGAGGAAGAATGCGAGAGCAAAGGTGGTAGAGAAGATCATTGTGATTTGTGAAAGAGCAAGGGTAAGAGCGGGATTGTAGAGGTGATTGGGTTGTGGGTGATGAGCTCCCTAAAGAAAACCATGCGTGATTTTATACGAAATAATAGGTGCGAGGCAACAAGAGAGGCAGTGTCTAAGATTCCAAGCCATCCGAGCAAGTAATGAAGACACTGGGCTATGCAATGAGATACAATTGCAAGGCTGTAGGACAGTTGGAATCACTGAGTACAGCTCTTGAGAAGGTTTGTCTGGTCAGGCAGGCTGTATACTTGTTCCATCAACCAACAACAGTCTATTGGCGTTGATCGACGTTGATCGATTATCGATTGATCTACCAGCGGTGGGCGCTCCTTGGGCGCTCGTCACGTGTAAATAATTTAGAGTTAGGAAAGTCCAGCAACAAACAGTGCCAAACACTTGGTTCGTGGCCGTGGTGTTCAGCAGGCTTTCGAGGGCCACTGTGACGGGGCTGGCGACAGTGCAAGTACCATAGCATTACTTTCTGTTTTGCCCCCATCTCTGGTGGGCTTGGCGTGGCAAGCGCATAATGGCGTGCCTCCAGGTAATGTGTACGGACTGACACTGAGACTTGCCAGTGTTTAACTTCACTGCCATTGAGGCATACTGCCAGGTACAATGCAGAGCTCCATATCACTCGCGCTCGTGAGGCGAGGCGATGATCGCATAGGCTACCCGCTCATTCTTTTCAGCGGCATGACTATATCCGGGAATTGGGACCGCGTTCTATTGAATTGCACGGGAGTGGACGTCAAAGCCACCTACACAAACCACTTTTTCCTGTGCTTAATGTCCTAATCTACACGGCGAAAGATCGCTGTGCCGAAAAAAGGGTTTACATGGTCTTATGGCTGCTGGTACTTGATGTAGGTGTTCTAAGATGCTTGGCCAGAGCCACTCCTCACTATATCCGATATGGGATGATCGTCAGTTTCTCTCTTTGGTGACCTGAAATGTCAATCTAGTATCTCGCCAATGTCATCTTAGTCGGCCCAATATACTGACCCGTGCTAGTGTCTTTTCTTGAGACGTGACCGTTTGGTTCACAGCTTCACGCGGGGATTTTAGAACGCGGGGATTTTAGAAGAAACGAAGACGCCACCAATACGCCACCTTGTGGATGGACGGAAGCGAATACTGTATAGCCATGATCAGGCACTAATCACACTGCCACTGCAACTGCCACTACAGTACGTATACAAAGCGCCACCCTGGCCCAAAAGAACCTTCAACTTTCCGTGTGCTTGACCCTCGTATGAACCAATACTGATTCCTGTTTCTTAGGTTGGTTGAATAGAGCTGTTTATCCCTGGAAACCGCCGTGATTCATGAGCACCATCGAACTAAATCATAGCCGACCTCGTCTTCTTGCCATACGGTTCACCCCAATTGTCCCCTGTGCCCTAAGGTATCCAGTCTTTCTGGTCTAGTAGATCCCCCTTCACTGTCGGATTGGGGCGGTGCAAGGCCCCGGCGCGCCACACACTGATTATCATGACATGATGGTTGAGGTTCATTCCGCGTGAATTCCCAACCGCTCCTTGGAGTGCGGCGGTGTAATCTTCGCTGATTGTACGTAAGGAATAATACAGTAATGTGACCGTGTGAACCACCCCTCAGGCACCCACTACGCATGTCCGGCCCATTGCTAGCAATTGGCATGCTCGAGATAATACACCACTGTACAACATTCAGGTATTGGCCGGGTTCATTATTATTATTAAGTTATTATTCACAAGTTTGCTTCCGGTGTTCCAGGCGCCTCCTCGAGTAAAACATGCGGTATCTCAACATCCCTTTCGAGATATCGGTTCGTGCCACCACCGACATGATGGTTTCCGCGTCAATATCTGCGTGCCTGGCCAAACAGTAAAATAAAATAAGGCGATGTCCTAGCTCCTCGATTGGACGAAAGCTGCCAATCTGGCTCTCTGCATGATTTTGTTATCTCAAGAGTTCCGAACCCGGATGGAAGTGCGACGCAGGCGAAGTCATCATGGAATTGCACCTGTTGCATCGTGTTTCCTGAGTTTGGGTGTACAAAGATTGAAAGCAGGCAAAAGGAGTTTTGGCAATCCTGGAAATGGAACTTGACACACTTAACACCTTCCAAAGTAGAAGTATTGCAGACGTGTGGGACAGCAGATCCACTCAAGAACGAATTGGGAATGACTGGTAGCGTTTACCATACAGTATGAGGTGAGCTGCAGATTTGTCAACTCCGGAAATGACACCTACATCGCCGCCAGCCCGCCACAAGACTTCTTCCAATTGCCAACCCGCAACGCTAAAAAGGAAGACTTGACATACGCGAGTGCTGCAATTAATGATATTGTCCGTGCGCGATAGAATCGTACCATCACTAACTGAACGATGACAGGTTGGCCAGACGTCCAGTGGTGTGTCCTTTATGGGTGTTTTGGGTGTGCAACAAAGTTGCAGACCCAGGCGACGTGGTGACCCAAGAACAAGGTTTCTCCATCTCCGTTTTGCCTTCAGCAGTTGGATGAGCACGCTCTCCTCGGCCTTCCCGAACATGGCTCCGTCGCTGACATGCTTCCCGTGTGCGTTGAACCCGCTCACATTGCAGGCGCAATGACTGGACTAACCGGTCCCACTGAGGCTGCAAACTCCTCCACAAAACGATGACGATGATGGCAATGAGCGTATCATAGAAGGCTTGCTCAACCTGTGAGATTGAAGGGGTCGTCCAAGAAAAAAAAGGGGGTGAGATAAGTTAACAAGGAGATGGTGAACGAGTGAGGTGGCAGATGCGCCATGGACAGCAGGTCCACGCGAACGCGAGTGCCGGACGGAAACGGCTGGAACGGAACGCACATGAGAAAAGGAAACAATGTTCGTTAGATTTGGGTACCCAACAAGCTAAGAACTAACTTGAATGAACGGCCCGGGAACAGAACACAACAATTTTACTACGAACACCTACTAATAGTAAAAGTCCAATACACAAGATTATAGTATAGTAATGATTTTGGCAAGTGTAATAATGTATGCAGATGTCCATCCGAAGAAGGGGAGTGAGTGGAAGAAAACTACATCACAGTCCGCAGTAGGCACGAGGTACTGCTTCGGCAACCACTTCTAACGTACCCTGTCCTATTTGCCCACCGCTCAACGTCTCAAAAGCGTCTTGTGCGACATTGAAACCATATGAGCTGTCGATGGTGGTGTAGATTACCGATATACCCGTCGTCGTGCTGGTCAGTTTCCAGCATTCGCCGCAGTTAGGCGAGTTCCACGTAACGCCGGGTGCGCCGCCGATATATGGGTAGGTGGGAAGACTGCTGAACGTCGGGTACCTTTTCACAAGTCCATTCGCCCCGTTTGAGCATGCGACATTGTTGAGCGAGCCGCTCGGGTTGTCTTACGTGGCGTCGTATGGTGGCACGCACGGTTGTCGACCGTGTGTTGAACTCTGTATGCGGAAGAGCACGAGCAACATGCGTAAGGAGGAAGAGTGCGAGAGCAAAGGTGGTAGAGAAGATCATTGTGAAAGAGCAAGGGTAAGAGCGGGATTCGTAGATGTGACTGGGTTGTGGGTGATGAGCTCCCTGAGGAAAACCATGCACGATTTTATACAAAATAATAGGTGCGAGGCAGCAACAGAAGCAGTGTCTAAGGTTCCAAGTCATCCAAGCAAGCAATGAAGACACTGCGCTATGCAATGAGATACAATTGGCTGTTGGCAAGGCTGTAGGACAGTTGGAGTTACTGAGTACAGCTCTTGAGGAGGTTTGTCTGATTAGGCAGACAGATTTGTTCTATCAACCAACAGCAGTCGATTGGCGTTGATCAATTGATCTGCCAGCGATGGACGCTCCTTGGCGCTGCAGGCAAGGCTGTACATGCACGTACTAGGACGCAACGTGCTAGCTTATCACGTGTTAGGAATGTCCAGTAACAAACAGTGCCAAACACTCGCTTCGTGGCGTTTCAGGCTTTTCGAGGCCACTGTGACAGGGCTGGCGACAGTACCATATAGCATTACTTTCTGTTATGCCCCCATCTCTGGTGGGCCTGGAGTGACGAGCGCACAATAGCGTGCCTCCAGGTAACACTGAAATTTGCCAGAGTTTACCTTCACAGCCATTGATGCATACTGACAGGTACAATGCAGTGCTCCATATCATTCGCGCTCGTGAGATGGACTATCATCATAATCATGCTGGCTGTCCGCGCATTCTTTTCAGTGGCATGACTATATCCGGGCATTGGAACCGCATCCTATCGAATTGCACGGGAGTGGACGTCAAAGCCACCTACACGAACCACTTTATTCCTGTGCTTAATGTTCCAATCTACACGAGGAAGGATTGCTGTGCAGAAAAAGGGTTTACATGGTCTGATGGCTGCTGGTACTTGATGTAGGTGTTCTAAGACGCTTGGCCAGAGCCGCTCCTCACTATATCCGATATGGAATGATCACCAGTTTCTCTCTTTGATGACCTTTCTTAACGCACCATCCTCGTCTCGTTTGATGTCCAACTCCTCAGCAACGGCAATCACGTCTATCCCGTTGTCCTATCGTTCCTGGGGTACTTCGGTTCTTACTAAATTCTTGCTCTGCCCGAGTGCTGCAATTAATGACGTTGCCCGTGCGCGATAGAATAACGATGAGAGGCAAGGTTGGCTAGGCGTCCAGTGTGTCCCCTTACGGGTGTTTTGGGTCTGCAACAAAGTTGCAGTCTCAGGCGACGCGGTAATCCACTGGCAAGAACAAGGTTTCTCTATCTCCGACAAACATGGACCAGTGATTTCCATACCTCTATCTCCATTTTGCCTCCATCAGGCGGATAGAGAACCTTCACTGGAATATAAAAATCAAATATTTCTAGAACCACATCAGGGAGTACACGTTGATTCGTTTCACCTGGCCTACTACACATCACGTCAGTTGGCCATCGCGGAATGTCGCGCAACGAAAGACATACACATGAAGTACTTTCCTACAGTTTCAGACTCGCCGACAACCACGACACAACCAATTTGTAGTCATCCCCTCTCCCACCCTCCCCCGATGCAAACGCCCCAATGAAATCCTCATGTACGCCTCCAGGTAACACGAACACCGTCGTGTCTGTCACCTCCTCGGCGATAGCCGCCCCAGTTTTCTCAATCGGATCAACGTGGCCCTCATGTTCTCCCGCAGTGATAAGCACGCGCGGGAATACCCCGTCTAGTCCTTTCCACCAGTCACGCGGCGCGATACCCGGCTCGAGATGGTTATGCAACGCAGGCACGATAACTTGCCGGACGATACTCCCGGATACTTGCCACGCGCGTTGTGGTAAGATGTCCCGCGTGCTGTTGCGCGCGAATGATGGCGCGTCCACATTGTATACTAACCAGGGTGAGATGAGCAGCATTCCGCCGAATGGCTCCAGTACAAATTCCGGGGAGTTCACGTCGGTTTCAGGCGACGGTGGATGTAATGTGGGCAGAGACGGATCCGGGTGTAAGAGCTGGGAGGCGAGCTGGAGAGCAAGATTTCCGCCTGCAGAGTCGCCCCCGATGACGATGTTGGACGGGGAGACGCCTAAATCGAGCAGGTGCTGGATGGCAGCAATTGTTTGGCGCAGCTGCTTTGGGAATGGGTGCTCTGGTACGAGAGCTATGGGACGATCAACAACAAAGGTTATCTCTCACACATTGCAAGGAGACGTACAATAGTTAAGCAGGGCAATCCCGACAGCACCCTTGTATTCCTTACGAAGGGACTCGAGCATGTTAAAGTAATCAACGTGGGCCGGGAGAATATAACATCCACCTACAGCAAACGGACCGTCCCCTCTCAAATCAAATATCACTAATGGAGAGTTGAGGAGAATGCGTACCATGTAGATATAGGAATACACGGTCCACCCGTCTTGGGCCAATCCAGTGCAACGTTGCGTCCTCAGTAAGCTCATCAGTGAGCACATCTGCGCCACTCTTACGCGCCCACGTCGCGTATATTTCCGCAGTTGTCGCTCCGGACACAAATTTTAAGTCCAAAGAGTTCTGCACCTTTCCCATGACGTATCGCATCGCTGCGATGCTTGCCGCACGGCGCCAAGAGCGGCCCTTATTCTCGCGGAAGACCCCGATGGCAACTGCAAAAGCTGGGAGGTCATGTGAGGCGATGGTGTAGGTACTCGCTGGTTTGGGACTCACGTAAGGCTAGGAGGTGCGGTACCTTCCGTATTTTGTGCCATAGGGAGAACGAGGGGAGGGTGTCTCCGGGAACTTCTTTAGAGGGTACCATGAATGCAAAGACTTTGCCTAGCCACGTGTGAATAGCCACTGGATTCTATCTGGCTTATATATATACCGTAATGGTCGATGCGCAGTTACTCCGCGAATTTCAAGAAGTTCTGCTAAAAGCAAAGGACTTCCCTCTGGTCGGCACTATGGACATAAGATGGCTTTAGTTGAGGCAGCATATAGTCGTCTTGTGACGGGATGCCATATTAGCAAGTACACCAACCAACTGGCAACGAAGCTTCACTGGCTCTCACCCTCTAATGGCTAGATCGAGAGCGCGATGTTCGTATCGTCGCCCCACTGGACTTCGTGATGTGTCGACATCCTTCGGGATTGTGCGGGTACTGGTACTGGTTGTTGCAAACGTCCATCAAAAAGGAAAAGTGATGGTGACTTACGATCAACGGGCTCGCGTATCGTACTTCTCTACGTCTCCGTGGTAGAGACAGAGATTTCGTGGATATAATAGGAGATGTGACGATGTCGTACTCGTAGAGCGGCGACTCGATTGCTTCCCTTCCCATTGCGTTCCATTTCCCTTGCACTTGTTTGGCGAACGTTCAGCCTTACTATTTTCTGACTCCAACTAAAGAAGCCTATGCTGTGGGGTTTAGATCCACGCGAGCCCGAAAACGAGCTGATGGTTCATATGGCGTGCGCCTTCCTTCGAGTTGAGGCCAACGCATATTTCCCAGTTCAACGTTGTGTTTGTGTGAATAGTAGGGTTCAATAAAGAGAATGGGAAAGGGAATTCTGGTGACTATAGCCGAGGAAGGTTTCACCGTGCGGATTCGACACCCGGAGGCCGGCATCGGCCTAGTTGCGAGCGCAGCGAAGCAACCTTTGGCTAAGGGTGAAAGGCCCGGACAAACAAATGCAAATTGTAGTCGCAAAAATGTTAGTAGTGAAAAATTTAATCGCCATATATTTCTTGTATCTCCAGGTCTTTTCTCACAAGAAGTTAAGGTTGTGTAGAAAATCTTTAATGCTACTGGAATGTCACAAAAAAAATGGGAATCTTCTGTCAATTTTAAAGAATAAAAGGGATATAAAATTTTGTGATCGTGTACCCCACGGATCCTCGGCCCGACGGATTTGTGCTCATGTCCTCGACGTCACGGTTTCCATGCCTCCTCTAAGACTCCATTTACACTTGGACGCTCCCCAAGTCTTACTATTCTAGTGTACAGAAAAATCACGTTACAGATAGCGAAGCGAGCTATACCACTAACAGCGGTCCGTAATACAGTATTGGTAACTCTTTGTCCGTAGCACGGTGCACGTGACAGCCCGACTGAGCTCGTCCGACGACTTCATCGGACGCACGCGGCGACTCAGAACTCTTGGACGAGTTGATCTCAAGACCCACATCCACGTAGTAGCGATACACGTGTACAGCTTGAACAACGTCAAGAGACAACTGAATGATCTGAGAGATAGTCGGGTCCATGGTCAGGTGACAACAGTGATGGGCATGAAATGAAAGGAAAGGAGGTGAACACTCACTGATCACAGCCTCAGACGCTGTCCTTTTAGCCTAGGGGTGGCCACCCGTTCTTTGTGTCTATTCCCACCTCCACCATCAGACACTATCAGACAACTCAACAACAAAGATGCCGCCGAGTGGTCCTCCAACTGAACAGGAGATATGGAAGATCGCACGTCGCACAACCGATATAATCGAATCCAACATCACACCAAACGTCTGCCTCTTTGGCAGCGCAGCTTCCTCACTCTGGGCTGATATCGGCCGGGTCCCCAAGGTGCGCCGTTGCCACTCACTCCTATCTATTCCTTTTTCGCCTGAACAAAGTTGGCTGGTCTTTGATATACAGGACGTAGACATAGTCGTCTCAGAAAGAAGTTGGGAGGAATTTGACCCGGAGGACATAAAAGAAGAAATCGTACAAGCTGACGATCGCTATTATCTCGAGCCATCCAGAAAACGCGGGGCAACGCATCAAATACTGTATTGTCGCCTTCCCGGCTGGGCTACCGACGACTCCCGTTGCGTGAAGGTTGATATCCTTGTCCCGCCTACGCTCAAGCTCCCCAAGATCAGTTCGTCTGAGAGGGATCACATCGGCAATATCCCGGTAATGCCCATCTTCGATCTATTGGTCATGAAGACGCAGGGCTGGTGGGACCACTGCATCTCCAACCGAACAGACTTCCGCAACAAGGAAAGTGACGACGTCTCAGACGTAGTCGCCCTGTTGCAGCGCGCGAAGAATGAGAATGTCTCGTACGCTGACGAGGCCAACAAACGCAGACACTCTCGGGAGTTCATGAGCCATGCGGCCGCCCTCGCGAACAGATTTGTGCGCGACTATGGCAGGAGCCGACAATGGAGAGCTCTAGGGTTCCCTGTGTGACTCATGGCAATCAAACCGAAGGGGCACGAATGTACGATACAGTACGTGAAGCTCGCTCGATTTTAGCTATTGTTTCCTTGTATGGTTCCTTCTCATCTGTACAGTAAATGGAAAATCGGAGAGGTTGAAATTGACTGAATGCAGTACCATGGATGTTGCACCACTTCCATCGATATGATCCAAATACATCCATATAGCAGCTCCCTATACGAACAAATTATGTTCAAGTCTAACGTAAAAGGATTATGTAAGATATAGTGAACTGCAATATTAATGTCTTGAGTCGCCAGAAGACGCGGCCGCAGAAGGAACAGGGCACTCCCAAGTGGTAGTGAACGATAGATATCAGCCCTTCATTTCCGCCAACTTGGTTCACTTACTTGCCAACGACTTGGACGAGAACGCGATAATCGCATCCCAGCCTTTCCCAACTCCACCTTCCTTCGATCCAAACCTAAATATCACCTCCTCGTGCACAGAACCTGGCTCGATCACCAACTCTGTATC
>QLOU01000157.1:6322-39624 GCA_003313715.1 Russula abietina
ATATAGGCCGTACCCAACTGAGGCACAGAGAGTAAGTAGATCCCCAAGTACTGGTGCCTTGGGTTTTACTGTCTCGCTCGTGTTTACGAATGTCTCGCGTTGATCGGAGTGGGGCAACTCAGATTGCCCGACGTCGCCGTAGACGACTGCCATAACGCCAAAGGTCGCGACAAGCACGGCGATAAGCTTGCGAGGTTCCCAGTTGAGCTTGAAGAGTCGTACTGCGATGATGTAGGCAAAGAAGGCGTTCGTGTTCCAGATTGCAGTAATATCGCTAAGCCTGTCGTGAAAGAGAAGTGAGCGGATCCCTTCCCCTGCCAGAACAAAGTCGACGCTCACGGAGACAGCGACACGCTGATGAACCAGAGCAGGGATGGTAAAGTAAGACCCACGGTCAGAAACGCCGCCAAACGAAGGAGGCGACCATAGGGAAACGTCGACTGGAGGATGGCAAGATGGCTCTTATCTCTCGGGGAGAAATGAATCTTGACGGTGAGAGATAGGCCTGCAAGGAGAGATTCCAAAGATGCAGACGTTGTGAGGAGGAGGTATAATAGATGCAGTGGGAAGATGGTGGCAAATGAGGAGTGAACAATATAGCTGCAGGAAAACAAGCATGTGAGAGGGGGGTTTTCAACGGATGGGACATTATCTTGAACAGACGTACAAGATGAAGAATGGCTGGCGATAATGAAGCGTGCTTTGTACATACTTTTTTTTTCATGGATGGAGAGAATGTGAGATGGAGGAAACGCTTGAAAAATAGAATGACACGGACTTGAGTGAGCTGACTCTCCACGACAAATGCAATGAGGGTCAAGATGAAGAGAACGATGGCGGTTTTTCCACCTGTATGCGGTAAGGTAGGAGTGGACATACTGACAAGGGATAGTGATGCGTTTAACGTGTGTGTTCAGGAGGTACTGTATACATATGTATGGAGCAAAAGAGCGTGGGGACTAAAATCGGCCTAGTCTCAGTTCCACCACACCATCATGATTTCGAGGGCGTTGCTCTTGGCCAGCAGAGCTCTCCTTTCAAGGGCAAGACTGACCCAGTCCCAAACAATCCTCCCTCATCACCATGTCTCCACTACCCTACCTCTCCGGGGAACAACACCTGCCCTCGCCCGAAACATGAAAGTCCGCTCATCCGTCAAAATTATGTGCGACGGCTGCAGCGTCGTTAGAAGAAAAGGTCGGGTGTATATTCTCTGCGCGAAAAATCCCCGTCACAAGCAGGTCAGTCCAGTATTCTAGTAACTGTTCACATGCGCTAACACCCCCCAAGCGGCAAGGTTGAGTCGATGTATATGCATGGATCAGATGGATCAGTGCTGCGCCGTGGGATCATTCGTTCCTTCTCAAATGTAGCCCTCTTTATCAATGATATCGTATTGGCCACGCTCATCCAGCATGCCTTTTTCGTAATTCATTGCCCGTTGAAGTGCAGGCTCTGTCAAACCATACAGTATGATACACAACGAAATCTACACCTTTAACCCATCGTCACTGTTCCCACTTTCTACTCTCACTACCCGATGGCGGCTTGATGGGCACTGGAGCTTTCTTGACATCCTCCCAATTAGTGCTAAGCGCAGTGCCTCCACTCTCTTGGAAGCTTTTCATCATTGCCCGTTTGGTGTCATCATCGGCATTGGTAAACAAATTCTGGAAGAACTCATTCAGCGTGCTATCGCCGCTCACGTTCGGGTCATCTGTGCTCGATTTGGGCTTTTCAGAGTCGAGAATGGTCTTGGTCACGCTGTCCCAATTTTTACGGGCTTGTGGAAGGGTCGTACCGGCCTTTGTGGCGGTAGTGGAGGTAGAAGCGGAAGAATTGGCGAGAGCTGGAGCATGACATGAGCCAAATTGTGTAAACTTTGGTGCATATAGACATACGATCGGGAGCATCGCCTATGAGACCACCCCATCGTCCTTGCACAACCTTGACAAGACGGATCTCAACCTTGACTTTACCTACAACGAAGCTGGACCTTTCAGGGTCGATCTGACCCTTCAATGGCTGGAAATCCAATATATTTTCGCCATTCTCGTAGAGAATCTGTTATAAGAATTTGTCAGTGTTATTTATATATTAGTTCATGCGTTTGGAACGTACATGGCGTGGTTCAAATTTCACGTTGACGTGGACAGGGTCTGCGCCACGGTCAAAAAGGGTGAGGGTGAGCCTCTCGTCAGTTTCATAAAATTCGTGTCTGGTATGGTGAGAAGACAACAGAGGGCGACGCGTTTAAAAGCGCACCTGAGGGTGGTGGCCATTCTGGAAAAACAAGTAGAGGGACAAGAGGGGCTCGAGTTCCCCGCGATCTAGAAAGTTCGGTCACGTGCGGACTTATGCCACTGCTTATCGTGATCATAAGCCGAGTGCCGAGCCTGACCTGAAGCGAGCCAGCAGTGCTCTGCCATCTTCATCATGTCCTCATCCTATCCCATCCCAAAGGCCGTATTATATTATGATGCCCGCTCAGCCTGGTCCCTCGCAGGTGCGTTAACCCTTCACAGATCGATCGACCCTGACCATCTTGCTTGATTCTAGTGCTCGTAGCTCTGTACGTCTCGATCCTCTCTATGTTGCACCTGTTGAGTCATTATTGCTACACTAGGGAAGAGAAAGGTTATGGAAAAGATGAAGTAGATCTCAGGCTCGTGGACCATTGTGGGTCTAGTTTGAGTGTAAACGGCATGCGTTGACCTAAACGTCGTTAGCCAACGGGGAGAACTTTTCGCCTTCGTTTTTACGCCTTAACCCTAAAGGTATCAATCATTCCACATCCACCTGTTCTCCCTTACTCAGATGTATCCTCAGGGACAGTGCCGACGCTGATAGTCCCACTCGAGAACACCCTGTCCCCTCAAATGGAGAATCGTTACAAGGCTATCACTGACACCGAAGCGAGTCCGCCACGCTACGCGTTAGAACTTTGGGCTGAATCGCGTTGCATCGTAGGCCCTAATCGCCTTCCTTGATAAGTCGCGATCGATCATGTCTCACACCCATACGACGTCGGCTGCTCCTGCTCCTGTTTTGTCGCCAGCAACGGTGGCTCTGTCTTCTACAGCAAAATCCATCATCACATTGCTCCACTCATCCCCCGCTTCACCCGAGTTGCTTTTTTATTTGAACGCGAGGGACCTCCCTGCGCTCAGGACGGTAGCACCCAGCGTCTTGGCTTTCCTCAAGGGACGCAAGGGAGCGTTGGAGCGTTACCTGGCTGAGAACGAGTCCAAAGAAGTTCGCGTCTCTGAGAAGACTAAAGCATTCTGGTTGGAGAAGAAAAGCGCGACAGATGATTTATTGTCTGCTTTGGAAGACGCCGATAAGAGCGACTCGGAGCTGAGCGAATCTGGAAGGAAGGCCCGCGAGGGGTATTTCGAGAAGACAAAGGCGGCATGGGAAGGAGATCTGGCAGTCGTTCTGAACAAACTCTGCAAAGAGTTCGCTGGCCCATTCGCTCTCGGTGCGCCACGTCATGCCAGATAGAGAGGCAATTAACCTCATCACGCTTTGTTTTCCATGTGCAGGGGAACAGATATCGATTGTAGACGTGCACCTCGCCGGGTGGTTACACGAACTGGTGATTCTCTCTGGAGGCAGTGCTCGCGACAGCGGGGCTGTTGCAATGGCCCGGCTTGAAGACCACGTGGGTGGAGGGTTTGCATTTGCTAAAGATGTTGCGCTTCCGCTGCCGGGGGCGAGTTTGGACGGACCCGGGGCTGCACCTACGACGACGGCAGCGAAAGGCAAGCTGGCGGTGGTGTGGGATGCGCTTGCTTCGAGACCGAGCTGGCAGAAGGTGTTTGGTGTTGAGGGATGAAAAGATTTAGAGGAATCGTAGTTTGAATTGTAGCCGTATCAACGTCGGTGATTGAGACCGATTGGGCCAAGAATAGCCCTCAACTCATTTTGTTTCTCGCCACCATCTGTCGCTCCTTCCTCTCTCATGCATCTGCCTCTGGGCAGAGCAAACACAGCTCACTCTAACTCTAACGCACTGTCCCCCCGTTCCCGTCCCAACAATGACCTCTTCGAAAACACCCATTTCTTGTCTCCAGGTGCAGGGCCCCGTCCACACACTCCTTCAGGCACATCGTTTCCCGTGAACAGTCCCGTTGAGCATATTTCCCCAGGACTTGCCTTACTAGACCCAACATACCAGTACTCTGCCGGGACGACCCCCAACTCATCCGCAATGAATACCCCCCTTCCTTCACGTTCTCCTTCGCCACTCCCTCCATTTTACTCCTCGGCCCCATCGTCTGCCTCAGACACGGATAGTGATGAGCCTGCGTCCCCTTGGCCCCTTGACAATTACCCTCCCCCACCATTCTCGCGTGAAGGCCGGCCTCGTTGGTGGGACGTGTCACAACGCGGACGGCGTAGACCGCGACGACCCGCAGGATGGGGATACAGATACACGATGCGCATTTTCCGGAGAGTCTTTCGACACCCTTTCTTCCCAAAGCACCCTTCTACGATCGTACGTCTCGTTTTGTCTTCCCCCACCCCCGTGTGCGTTTTCAAACTGAAAATGTCCCGAACAGCTTCTCTCTCTTCTCTTCTTTACCGTCTTGGCGTTATCAATAACGTTTCTATTGATTCACTTATTAAACCCTGACAAGGAGCCTCTACCATGGCGGGCCTACTGCACGATGCCAGAAACATCGACAGACCCTCCGCCGCTTAATGCACATCCTACCTTTCTGAACATTTCCACCGTAGAGTCGGCCCCTCCGATGCCTCCATTTCCGCCTAGTAATTTCGAAACCTTACCTCCCACGGGTGTCTTTGTCGGAGTCTTCTCCATGGACTCGTCCTCGGAGCGCCGCATGCTCATTAGATCAACTTGGGCAAGCCGCCCTCGAAGTCGTAACGGTGCGGGGCATGGTGATGGCGGCGCAGGGACTTCTCGGACCATCGTTCGCTTTATTATGGGCCAACCCCGCAAGACATGGGAGCGGCGTATTCGCGTAGAAATGGAAGGTGCGTGTTTACGGGCTTATATCCCGCATTTCATTTTCATTTAAGCGAATGGACATTGTAGAGTACAAAGACATTATCATTCTCCCAATTTCAGAAAACATGAACGCTGGCAAGACACACTCATTCTTTACTTGGGCGGCCTCGATGGCCTGGGTTCCACCACTTTTTTTCGATACCGATATCCCTCTTCCAAATTTTTCGTACTCCAATGCTTCCAGCCCTATGCGTTACATCGCCCCACACGATCCAATTCATGCACGACAAGACCGGGCGTTTGGGTCATCGTCTGCTCGGGAGTGGGTGCGCCCTGATTTCGTGGTCAAAGTAGACGATGACTCGTTCGTTATGCTTGCGGAACTTGAGGCGCGTCTGCGCGTTGCGCTACACGAGAATCGCACAGAGCAGCTTCACGACACATATCAGGAGAAGATTCATCTATCTGAAGTGTCGCCACCGCCAGGGCCTGACTTGGTAACGCCGTCGTCGAGGGAAGTGCAGCGATTACCGTCCAGGGCTTCATTAGCCGAGGATCCTCTTATATACTGGGGCTATCTGGTCAAGCGACGTTTTATGGCCGGCGAATTATACGCGCTGAGCTGGAGTCTCGTCGACTGGGTGTCAAGAGACCCGACTATCAAGGGTCTCACGCGTGGCGCTGAGGATAAGCAGACGGCCAAGTGGATGCGGTCGCATCCCCGTGCACCGGAGGTTCGATGGGTGGCAGAACGCTGCTGGATCTACGACCATCCGCGCAGTGGCACAGTGTGCGTCTTTATATTGCAAGTTCTTCCACAGCTTGACTGATTGGAATGCTTGTGTCATAGATATTCCCATGGGTTTCTGTTTCCCTCTGAAGCTACTCGCGCCCGGGAAGGCGTCAGGGCATTCTTTGACAAAAAGCGGGTGCCAACCAATCTCAATCCATCCACGATGACCGTGCCGAATCGACACGATAAAGACTGGGGGGCACCGGCGGAGTGGGCTGGATCGAGCGTGTCGAAGTTTGGCACTCGGTACTCTCAACCTCTTCCCAACTTGACCGTACCGCAGAGCATCGAAGCTCTTGTGGAAGGAAGCAAGATGTCCAACTTGTACGAGGGTACGTAAAGTTAACTTGTGCTCAATGACCTTATTGTTGAAGAAGGTTGATTTCAGGGAGCATGTGGTCTGCAGAAGACGCATGGCATATGCGTGAGGGCCGTAAGAAGCGGTACAGCGGTCAAAGATTGGGAGGGACGATTGTTGTGCATTTTGTCAAAAAGCACATGTGGTTTTTTGAGACTGTGCTCGCACTTCTAGAAGGTGATGAGGAGACGGAGTACGAGATAGAGCGGCAGGTACGTGAAGGGCAATCACCTGCAGAGATGACGGTTCTGTCACGGACAGCTGGTAAACCCCATCGATCTCAATTAGACAGCAAACCACTTGCGACGCACGGATCGGTCAGGTTGGCCGTGCAAGTAGGCAGAGTTCCTTAGGACACTTGTATTGCAGTTCTCCGTCACCTCCCACGCTACTCTCCGCTGACAACTGTACTTCTGTATCATATCCGCCTTGCTCTCCATCACGCCATGGCGTGTTTTCAAACTCTCATTTCATATACCTGACATACGCCAGAGCTTGTGGAGAACATAGCCAATCACTTAAAATATCGGCACGACCTCAACCAAGTACATTGCTCTCGGGTCAGAACAGAGCAGGAAGTGACAATCGTACGCGCAGCGTTACGAATCTCGTGATTTTCAAAGGCGATACATGTGCTGTGAAATTGTGACGTACTGGTGCACCGCATTTTTGATGGCCGATTTCAACTGTTCGACATGACAGCGCGCGCGTTGCTACCGTAGCTGTAAAGTTCCCATCTAGAGTACGAAAGTGACAGAGTGTAAGATGTGACCTAGGATGAGTCTGGATAAAGTGAGGAAACAAAGAGCCTTGATGACGGAACGTGACTTTAAATGGTGCGAACGCGAACACAGCGCGCTGCGGCCAGCCGAGCGGAACGGAACGGAACAGTCAAATCGGGGATGCCAAGGGGTGGCAATAAACCGGGCCGGTCGTTGTCCTTATGCGAAATTCAGTATTACGGTTGGTTGTTCTTCTGTCCGGTTGCACGCGAGAACCTTTTTTCTCTCTTTTCTACCTTGCTTCAACACCACCACCACCATGCTGAACAAGCGACAGCAGTCTACTGCCTCTGCGTCTCGCTCGAACGCCCCCGTCGGTAAGCTTTGACATCCTCTTTTTCTTTTTTGGGGTTAGTCAATCGGCCCTGAGTGTGAGCGCGCACGGCATCCATGTGTCCTCAAAAGGGACCCTTTTGCGCCCGCGCCCAAGGCTCGTGGCGTTTACCCAGCACAAACACCACTTCCAGTGTAACCACAGTCTCTTGTCTTCTACCCTCACTGGTATAGCGAAACCCTATTCAGCCCTCTCGCTGAAAGGAGTTACCGTTAACTTTTGCTTGCTGATAAGATCTATACATCGAGTGTGTTCTGTTATTGCTATTGTTACTGACCAACCCTTCTCCCCGTTTCTTGTCATTGCTCTCCGAATCGTGATTGCGATTCTCACAACCGAATAACTATGTCGGACGCACCTACCCAACCCGTTCCCGCTCAATCCCCACCATCGAACCCTTCTCCTCCTTCGGCCCCTGTGTCTCCGCCTGCGCAACCTACAACTGCGCAACAACCTACCACTGCACAACAACCCACTGTGGAACAACCCACCACCGCACAACAACCCACCACTGCGCAACAACCCACCACTGCACAACAACCCACCACTGTGCAACAACCCACCACCGCACAACAACCTACCACTGTGCAACAACCCACTACTGCGCAACAACCCACCACTGTGCAACAACCTACTTCTGTGCAACCTACTTCTGTGCAACGTACGTCTGATCAACCTACTTCTGCACAACCTACTTCACAAATTCAAACCACGTCACCTTCGCAAATACTGACTCCTTCTTCGCAAATACTAACTACCCCTTCTTCGCAAATTCAAACCACCCCCTCTTCGCAAATACAAACCATATTACCCTCTTCCCAACCGTCAACCGTACCTACCTCTAACCCGCCTTCTTCCTCTCCGTCGTCTGTATTTACAGCCACCACAGCGTCGACCCCGACTACTGTGTAAGTTCTCACTTCTATAGATCATATACGTGTTGAGCTAACCTTTCGAATGCCATTCAAGTCCGCAATCTTCTCAGCAAACGTCCTCGGCATCTATAGCCACCTCGCCTGCAAGCTCTGCTCCTGCAAGCTCTTCTCCGACGACGTCGCTAACGCCATCCACTTCCCAGTCTCCATCTCCCACTACCTCGCCGGTGAGCACGCAAACGAGCACTTCACAAACGCCCTCGACCACCACTACACCTCAAACCTCTTCTGTAATTTCAACCACCTCTTCTACTCCAAGTACTTTTAGTGTTCCTACTTCAAGTACTCCAAGTACATCTACAACCACTACGTCCACTACCCCATCCACTACATCCACTACCCCGCGTGCCAGGTATGTATTTCATTTCCTTTTCTTGCCTTGGATTCACCATAGTCACGTCACGTCCAGTTCGACTTTCTCGAGTACGGTGTTTGTTGAGACGACCGACAGTCATGGGCAGACAACGTCATTTGCACCCCTTCAGATCACCTCAACGTTCCTCTCGACTCAGAGTGATGGTAACATCCAGACCTTCACCGAGGTGGTTGCAAATCCGACACTACGCGCTAATGACAGTTCGGCTACCACTTCTCAGTAAGCCCATTTGATTGGTGTGTGATATCGATATACTCATGTGTTATAGGTTCTTCCACAACACCGGTGCTGTTGCTGGTGTCTTTCTGATCGTCGGTCTTGCAGCGGCAACCATTTGCCTGTGGATATTCTTTTTCATTCGCAGAAGGCGCCGCAGGCGCAGGATCGATCACCAGTCGGAAGTCTCAGCGACACTCGCTGCCGCTGGTTATAATCGCGCGCCGATTGACGATGAGGACCTCGGCCCAGGTCCTGGAATGCGGCAGCGGTTTGGTTCTTTCAGCTCACACCCGTCGATCAGTACGCCCATCACCGACGATGAGCGTGCAGCGGACGCTACTGCGCACCTATATGACCCATATGCGGAATATGGTCGTCCCGTTGCCGGCTCCGGTTACATTCCTGCTGCACGTTCGGAGAGCCCGTCGCTGTATAATCCGGATTACAGAGTAGAAGGTTCATATTCTAGTGGCGGCAGCAGAGGTGCGGGTTCACATGCTCCGCAGCAGAGCACGGGGAGCGCAGACCAACTACTGTCTGGCATCTCACCTCACGCAATTCCTGAACCATTCCCCCTATCTTCTCCGGTAGTGCCGCCCCGGAACCCTAAGAGACAAGAGCTGCAATCCCTAAACAGCTCCAGCGTGTCTGCACAAAATCTTTTCGACAATCCCCCACCGGATTATCGCGGTCGCGGCGTAGCAGGCGGACGAGACGAAAAACGATGAGCCAACTATTTCGTGGATAACTCGCCACGTGGTTACGTATGTATCGCAATCACCTTCCCATGACCTTGGTCTGACGCTCACTGAACCTGAAAAGATCCGGGATAGTATACGAAGCAAGGTCGATACATGTTGATGCATGAATTGATGGACTAACGACACTTCACTACTGACACTGGACAAGAGTTCAATATGTTATATCTCTTGACTTGTGTCTGCAGACAGGTTTATACTTATGATTTTGCTGAGGATCGTTTTTTTTTCATAACCACCGGACTTTAGGGACTTTTTTTTTGCTGTTTGTGTGTTGTCTTTATGAGTTTTTTACGAGTTTCTTTATAATCGGATGTGAAATGCATGTACGGGAGATCCCGGCCAGCTATATAGTTAGTCTTGGTGTGGCTGAGAATTAGATTGCCCATTTGGGAGTTGTCAGCATAAAGTAATCTTGAGTTTTCGGCACTCCTCCACCCTCTGTATACTATCGCCATGACTGAACAAGTTCGTAGACGTTTGCCTCCTCTGAACCTTTCAACTGACCCGATTTTTTTTTCTAGGTTGAAAAGGCATTTCAAAAGCAGGCCCTCTTCCAAAATGCGAAGGCTCGTGGTATGTCGCAATTCCAAGAGTTGGTTTCCTAGGAGAAGTTTGATCACAGAACATCTGTGATGGACAGGTGGAAAGAAAGTATCGACGAAGGAAAAGCGTTGGTATAAAGATGTGGGCCTTGGATTTAAGACACCCCCCGAAGCGATAAACGGAACTTATATCGGTGCGTGCGCTTTCTTGCTTTGCTCGAATAGCCATTGATGACGATGTGGGTGAGTGTAGACAAGAAATGTCCGTTTACCAGTGAGGTTTCCATCCGTGGTCGCATCCTCACTGGGCGTGTTGTCTCCACCAAGATGACGCGCACTATTATCATCCGCCGTGACTACCTCCATTACGTCCCCAAATACAGTACGTCCCGTTACTCTACGGGCGTCTAATTATCAAGCCTCACTGTCGTTCTACTGCTTGCAGATCGTTACGAGAAGAGACATAAAAACCTCGCAGCACACGTATCGCCTGCGTTCCGTGTTGATTTGGGAGACATAGTCACCGTTGGTTAGTCAATGGTCTTCCGATTTTGGTCATTGGGGTGCGAGGTGATGAATGATGTTCACAGGACAATGTCGGCCACTATCAAAAACGGTGCGGTTTAACGTGTTGCGGGTGGCAAAGAGCAAGGCGGCGACGAAGACATTCGGCAAGTTTTAAGTGTTAGGGATAGCTTGTTATGTCGCATATGGGATATGTATTATGCTCTTGAACATGATGCAAAGGCGAGAAATGATGTGCGGTAGAGTATGCAAAACCAAATAAGGACCAAATAGATGTCGGGTTTGTATTGGTTGTCGGCGCGCGCGCCTCGGTTACTACTACCACACGCCCCTTCCTCTTTCCCCGGCTGACCGGTATCACCTCTGTCACCGTCACCGTCACCGTGACCTTCATCTTTGGACGTCGTCCTCCGACTTTCTACCTCTAATTTGGTCACCTCTCTCCTTCACGGCCACAAACTGGCTCAATCTCTCCTTTCAGTCTTTACTAATAGACTATCCAAGTCTAGGTCCAGCTCTCCCGGCCCACATTCAGCCTCACCATCATCCTCCCGCGGCCTTTCCATGGGCCAGCAGACTTCCAAAAAGTCAAGAAAGGGCGGGAAAGAAAAGGAAAGGGATGCCGGCATTGGTGAAGGCGATGCGAGTCCGAACGAGTTTCCCTCATCCAACTTGTCCCGTGCCGTTGGTAATGGGCCGACCTCCGTCATCGGCGCGCCTTCTATCAGCGTGTCGTCGGCTGATGATACGAAGAGTACACCGAATGGTAGCGGGGAGCGTTCTACGGGTGCTGCTATGGGTATTTCCAGGTCCCTTGCACAGAACGGCTCTTCTACCGACATCACATCTTCCAACGCATCCCACTCACCCTCACCCGCACCATCCCATCCCAACAAGCCCCCTCCTCTCGATATCCCCTCTGCGACTATACTCTCATACAATGGATCCGTCCAGACTGCCGGTGGTTCTGCAGGGAGCGCCATGCCAGGCGATCTCCTTGCGTCCTCGGGCAATCCGATGGGTAGCAAAGACAAGGCCCGATCGCTTGACGTGGACGACTACATCCAACGACTGTTGGACGTCGGTTACACGGGGAAGGTCAGCAAATCGCTATGTCTCAAGAACCCCGAGATTGTGGCAATTTGCCAAGCATCGAGGGAGATACTTCTCTCGCAGCCAACGCTCATCGAACTGTCGCCGCCTGTCAAGATAGTCGGTGACGTGCACGGACAATACTCGGACCTCATACGTTTATTCGAAATGTGTGGTTTCCCGCCAGCATCAAACTACCTCTTCCTTGGCGACTACGTCGACCGAGGCAAGCAGAGTCTGGAGACATTTTTACTCCTGCTCTGCTACAAGATTAAATACCCGGAGAACTTCTTTCTGTTGCGGGGTAATCATGAATGCGCAAACGTCACACGAGGTGCCTTCCTGCTTGGTATCTCTTGGCGTCTGTCTTGGCTGATGATCGACAGTGTACGGATTTTATGACGAGTGCAAGCGACGATGTAACATAAAGACATGGAAGACATTCGTCGACGTGTTCAACTGCCTCCCAATCGCCGCTATCGTCGCGTCCAAGATCTTCTGCGTACATGGTGGACTCTCGCCATCATTACAAACGATGGAGGACATCAAGGCGCTCCAGCGACCGACTGATGTGCCTGACTACGGTTTGCTGAACGACCTATTATGGTCGGACCCGTCCGACACCGCGTTGGACTGGGAAGATAACGAGCGCGGTGTGAGCTTTTGCTTCGGGAAATCTATTATAAACGAATTCCTTGTGCGATATGACATGGACTTGATATGTCGAGCGCACATGGTCGTAGAGGACGGATATGAGTTCTGGAACGATCGGACATTGGTCACGGTGTTCAGTGCACCAAACTATTGTGGAGGTGCGTGAGCGGAGTGCGTTTCCCGTGTCGAAAGCTCACGAGATGGCGAAGAATTCGATAACTACGGGGCTTGCATGAGGTGAGAGAAGCACGTCATCTCTAGATCGGTTCACTGATGCTCGATTAGTGTCTCGGAGGACCTTTTATGTGCTTTTGAGCTGCTCAAACCCCTCGACGGACCAGCCCTGCGCAAGGAGATGACCAAGGCTAAACGGAAGAGGTAAGATCTCTTTCCTATACGGGTGCACGGATCTCACACTGGTCACAGCATGATGAGTGCCACCTGACGTGGCTTCCCTGGTCGTTTATTCCGGTCGGCAGCGCGACTGCCTTGATCATCATTCTCTCTCTCAACCATCACCTTGTTGATGTTTTGTGTTTACACATCCCCATCCCCATCCCCATGACCATCCGTCCCCTCTACTTTCTACATCTTTATAGGGGTATTTGCCAGTCCGGGTTATCTGCTGTGTCTGTTCGTGAGTATTAATGTGGTGTACAGCGGGGTTGCGGGAAGTTTTCTCTAGTACATACCTTTTGAGGATGTCGTACTCTAGTACACCTTTCTCTCGTTGAATTCAATCGGACGAGTCAATCCATGTCAATCCATTTCCATCACGTGTGCATTTAACATGTTTACGGTCATCGTGACTTGTCCACGACGCGTCGCGCATACATTCTCCTTCAGTTGCATGAGGAGACAGCAAACTCTCGGTACGTCCCTACACCAGAGCTATCTCTCTCTACTTCACGCGTCTCCGATTAGCAAAGTTCTTCACTATGCCCCCTGGAAAGAAAGCGCCACCACAGCAGTCCAGCCTTACCGAGTTGTGGGCGAGTAAGCCAAAGAAGCAAAGCGATCCCGCCACGTCTACTACCACCACGACCGGTGGTCACCCACGATTAGAACCCAAACCTGACAGTCATGGCACTGCTGATGCGGCGGGTCCGACAATATCATTGGAAGAACGTGCGTATCGTTATTCTCCTGTTACGATGCACGCTAATCGCGCAGAACGCAAAAAACTCTTTATACAGCCGCGACTCCGAAGCGTAAACAGGAGACGGTAACTAGTTTGGACGGTGCGTACGCTTATGCGTTTTATGTATTCTCCACGCCACGACGCGTGCCCCAAACACATTTGCATTGACCCTTTCTCCTTCCTTGGTGTTGGTGTGCACGTTTCACGTTGTAGGGAAGACATCGGCTTTACCTGAGCGTCATGGCCCACTACGGAAACGACGGAAGAGGGTGATTGAGGATAGCGATGAGGGGGACGAGGATGAAGGACCGGCGCCGAGTTCGGGTGAGTTTCTCTTTTGCGTCACGTCATTTTGGCTGGCCTTTATGAACGAACTTTGTGCGTTACGGTCCTTTCTGGATCTCAGAAGCACCATCGCGAACCTTGAGCCCCGCTCCTTCCACGTCTCCTCCGCCGCCACCACCTAAGGAGACACCAGTGGCCGGCTCTTCCAAAGCTACTTCGCGGCGCTCCAAGGCTGAGACTAAGGAATCTAAATCCACGATCAAGGCGAAGGGTAAGACAAAGACAAATGCGAAGGCGAAGGCGAAGGCGAAGGCGGCTGCACCTGCGCCTGTGGAGGGGGAAGACGTCGAGATGCACGACGCGAAGGAGTCAGATCCTCCGGAGGAGGATAATGAATCAGGTGAGGAGGAATTGGAGGACGTAGAGGAACGGAAAGCTGCGTCTAAAAGGTGTGTGTTTAAATTTTTCTAGTTTGTGTTTGCTATATGCTGAATTATCATTTCGTAGTGCGCAAGTTGCCCTGGATCGGAGAGATGAGATGGATGTGGAAGGTTGGAAAGTCGGCGATCCGTATGTCTGGTCGTTGAGCATCGGATGTTGCGTTGCTGACATCCTCCTAGTGTACCCTATGCTGCGCTCGCAAAGGCATTCGCACTCATCGAGGCGACTACGAAGCGAATAGAAAAGACGTCTCTCCTCACAAGTCTCATGTTACTTGTCATCCAGAGACGCAAAGCCGGAGACACCGACTCGCTTCTCAAAACCGTCTATTTATGCATCAATCGAGTCCGTTGTTTTCCCCTTAACGCATGTATCGCGCTCTTTTTGGTTGATTCAGACATCATCTACAGTTAAGCCCAGATTACACGGGTATTGAGCTTGGGATCGGCGAGAGTCTACTCATCAAGGCAATAGCCGAGTCCACTGGGCGAAGCCTTCAACACATCAAAGCAGAATTGAAAAAGGAGGGTGACCTCGGGTCAGTGGCAATGGTGGGCGATACTCCCCTTCGTGGAGCACGAAATGCTTAACGCAACGCGCTCCTTAAGAGCTCTAAGAATATGCAAAAGACCCTATTCAAACCGAAGCCCCTCACGGTTCCTTTGGTCTTTTCAAATCTGAAAGAGATCGCCCTCAGTGCTGGCCACTCGGTGAGTCACACGATCGTTTCCCCAGTAGAGCATCCCAACATCTGTCCCAGTCACAAGGCAAGAAAGTCTCGATTGTAACAAAGCTCCTTGCTGCGTGTAAGGGTGAGGAGGCAAAGTATATTGTCCGGAGTTTAGAAGGCAAGCTACGGATTGGCAACGCTGAACGTACCGTGTTGGTGGCTCTCGCCCATGCTGTCGTCTTGGCAGAGCAAGACCAATGTATGCAATATATTCTCGAACGTCGACATGAGCTTATATTCACGTTCACGTCTAGCTGGAAAGAAATGGAGCACGGAGAAGCTAGCATCACGGTTAGAAGAGGGGTCTAGCATCGTCAAGTCAGTCTACAGGTATGATCGATACGCTCTCATTGTGGTCCCGCTGCCCATGCACCGCGCTGCCAGTGAACTGCCAAACTACGATTCGGTCGTCCCAGCGCTTCTTACTGTCGGTGTAAGCAAACTACGCGAGGAGTGTAAGCTGACCCCCGGAGTGCCGCTCAAACCGATGCTTGCAAAACCCACAAAGGCCATTGGCGAGGTGTTAGATCGCTTCGAGGACAAGCGATTCACCTGCGAATACAAATACGACGGTGAACGAGCACAGGTGCACAAGCTTGCCGATGGCACTGTTGGCGTGTTCAGCCGCAACTCGGAGGATATGAGCAAGAAATATCCAGATCTGATCGAACAACTACCACATGTACGGTTTCAAACTCTACACGGGGGGACATCTTTCTTACGAAGTGATATAGTGCATCAAAGAGAACACAAAATCGTTCGTGTTGGATGCAGAAGCTGTGGCCATAGACAGAACAACGGGAAAGTTGATGCCGTTCCAGGAGCTGAGCAAGCGCAAGCGGAAGGACGTGAAGGTGGAAGACATCCAAATACGCGTGTGTCTCTTCGCATTCGATCTCCTTTACCTCAACGGAGAGGTGAGTGTCATCGCTATCTTTTGCTTCAGTCCGGGGATTAATCGTACGCAGCCACTATTGCACAGAAACCTGTCGGAACGGAGAGAGCTTCTGCGGCAACACTTTGAACCTGTTGACTTTGAATTTCAATTTGCCAAATCTTCGGAGAGCGAAAAGACGGAGGACATTCAGACATTCCTTGATGAGAGTGTTAAAGACGGTTGTGAAGGTCTCATGGTCAAGATGCTGGAGGGTGAAGCAAGCTACTATGAGCCGTCCAGACGCAGTGTCAACTGGCTCAAGGTCAGCACTCTGCATCATTCCCTACTTGCAAAACTGACTTTTGTTGGCAACAGTTGAAAAAGGACTACTTGGCCGGCGTCGGAGACTCACTCGACCTTGTCGTCGTCGGTGGCTACTATGGCAAAGGCAAACGGACGAACGTGTACGGGGCGTTCCTCCTCGCGTGCTACGACGCCGACTCGGAAGAATACCAGACCATCTGCAAGATTGGCACCGGGTTCAGCGAGGAAGCGTTAGCGTCGCACTATGCGGCATTGCAACCTCTGGAAACGGAGAAAGCACGTGGCGACGTGAAGGTGGGCGGGGCAAAACCAGATGTGTGGTTCGAGCCCAAGGTCGTCTGGGAAGTGCTCACGGCAGACCTGAGTTTAAGTCCGGTGTATACAGCGGCACAAGGCTTGGTGGGTGCCATTTGTTTGAGACAACTTATTTCCGATGACTTATCTAAGCATAAGATTGACGAGCGCGGCGTTTCATTACGGTTCCCTCGCTTTCTTCGGATCCGGGATGACAAAAACGTTGATGATGCGACAGGCCCGGAGCAGGTGAGCGATGGTGGTGCATGTTAGTCACCACGGGTACTAATGATGGAATGGCGGTAGGTCGCAGAAATGTACGAACGGCAGGTGCTAGCCCAAGGTGGAGGAGGGCAGAAGAAAAAGAAAGGTGGCGGTGACGCAGACGATGGCTTTTGGTGATGAGTCCGTGGCGAAGGCACCTCTCAGTGTATCTTTGTTTCCGATCTCAACGTGATTGAGTTAGACGCCTCGGGTGTGATGCGAGCACGATATGTGCAAACCTCTAAATGATTGGAATATGATAAAAATCCGTACACTACTTGGTCGACTGGCTTGCTGCTTGCGCAGCCTTAACAGCCTCCGTGACGCTACCTTTGGCAGCATCCGGTGGAGAAGCGACCTGAATAGATTTCTTTTCCTTGCCACCGCCATACCAGTAGTTCACAAAGCGGTATCCTTGCGTGAACTGCGCAGTTGCATTGGTAACATGGCAAGCAAATAGGAGGTAGTTTCGGGGCTCGACTTTCCATGCTAAGAGAATGAAAAGGATCGGAGGATGTCAAGGCGAAAGGGTGAAGAGTTATAACGTACCGAAACGCATAAAGACCATACTTTTTCAAAGCGTATGTGAGAAAGGTGCGGAAAACGAATAAGACCAGGACATACGAGTAGGCGGCGAGAGCAGAAGTCATGGGACCAGAGATGACCTCTTCATCCTTTTTCAAGTCTGCGATGGCAGCGAGGGGGAGGCCCCAGTTGGCGACCTAAATGAACGATGTGAAAGGTCAATCGCCGGAGTTCATGAGGCAGGAACAACGAACAGGTCCCCAGAAATGGGTGCCTATAAAGTCATTCATCCCATGAGCATATCTGTCAAGGACAAGAGTGACGGTTGAACCACATACTGAAAAAGTACTCTCGTGCAGCAGGAGACCGGATCCAATGGAAGAAAGTGGAGGACATGGTGATTTGAACTCAATTCCGAAAACAAACCGAAAAGCGCCAAGAAACTGGTTTTGGGGGGCGCACGTCACGTGCCTCCCCGATACCTCCCGTTTGTGTGCTTTATTTATTTTATTTACACAAAGCAAAGCGATGGGCACGCCGGTATGTGATCAAGATCAAGATGGTCTATAATTGATGGTACACGCTCTCTATCTCGCCTCTCAGGCTATGTTCTGCTGCCCCATCGTGGGTTCAATAAATACCTATATTCGAGCGCAGCCCTCTTAAAAAGGCAAAAGACTCTGCGCCCACGCTCCGGCGTTTACTTTCTCTTTATTCAAACGCCCTTCAATCTGCCCATCTTTTTCCCCCGCTCACCCGCTCCACCTTTTCCCTTCACCCCTCGCCCCTCCCACCGCCTGCATTCCATTTTATAAATCCCCCCCCTCTCCATGCAATACGCAGGGAGCCAGTACAACGGCGGAGGTTTCGCTGGCCAGCAGACATACCCATATTCTTCCGGTCAGTATTATCAGCAGCCGCCACAGCCGATCCAGCATCAATACTCGGGCCAGCAGCAACAGCAATACGGATCGACCCCTTACGCAGGGACTATCCCATTCCCCCAACCGTCCCCCAATCCCGTTCCCGCCGTCCTCCAACCCCCAGCGCCCCAACAGCGCCCAGCACGTACACAGACTCCACACCCAAGTGTGACTCGAAGACGCGCCAGCTCGAATGCTACGAGGAAACCAATCAAGTCAGCCCTAAAAGACCCCGAACGCAATCGCACGTCCTCGGCAAATGGTCCCCTCCTGTCGGTCCCCGTGCCTCGGACGCGGAGGCATTCTAGCGGGGCTGAAAATCGTCCTCGCATGAACTCCATCGCGCGATCAAGGACCAACTCGAGCTCTCGGACGGACCCTGGTGCGCGTGCCCATATACGTCTTGTGCCGGGACCTTTTATTGATAGCGCCAAATTTCTTTTCCATTCCATCTTTTTATTATTATTATCAAAATCTCATGCTTTTTCGCCAAGACCACGTTTTTTTGTCGATAAACCCGCCCAACGGGCTCGAGCTGAGTAATCTCGCCTATAAGGCCACAGTCGAAGAGTTACGTGAACAAATATTCCCCATGTGGCCGACTGGTATCGCTCGTCAGGAGCGATACGGACATGATTGGCGCGTAAAATTTACAGGCAGCCCATGGGACTCTAAAGGCCACGAGTCGATCATGTATGTGGATGCGTCCAATTACGCTCCAATTATGCGTTTGCGTTGACCTAATATCTCGCTTAGGGCCCAGAGAATGATATGTCGAATATTTTGGGTACTCACCAGTCAGGTTCGGCGCCCATCACGATAAGATCCACTCATGCCTCCAACTGAGCACCGCCTCTTCCTTTTAGGGATATGTGTATCTGACATCCATCAATACGGGACGCGCCGTATGTCACTTAAGCAGGGCCTCGTGTCTCTGTCGATCTCTCATAATCACTCCACTCTAGTTCAAAAGCCCCCGATTGGTGTTCATTCGCGCGCCTGCTGACGCTCGTGCTCACTTTTTTGCCATGTCGCTCAACAGAGCGGGTAACCGTATCACGTTTATTGACCCACCTGTCGCGATGGTCAACTCGCTAGGCCTGAGCCTTCGCACAGCATTCCCGCGCCGGATATCAAGCGATCAATATTCATCCGAGGATGGCATATTCACCATAACGCTTAAATCTGGGATCAACTGTGCGTTTCACACTCGCGCTGCTTTCCTCACCGTCACCTTCTCACGAGTCGTGTGTTGTCGTTTTTAGCAATGGGCGCTGAGAAGAATCTGTTTTTGGCGCACATTCTCAAGTATATCAACGATATGGCGTTCAAACTTGACGCTAGCGTGCCATTGGCGCGTCGTGGGCTCTTCGGAGTGAACGGCCGGAAGGAAATATGGGTATTCAAAGGTTCTGAGTCTTGGTGGCCCAACCGCAAGTGATGGCTTGTTTTATGCCCTTATGTCTTTCTTTGACATGATCTTATGACCTAACGTATTACCTATCCCATGACTATTGGCTGTCCTCTCGACAACTCTCGTAATATCACTGAACGCTGTGTCACTGCTGTGCACAATGCTATGTACCGTGTGCATTCCTACATTGTTGATGAAATAGAATAAAAATAGTGTCATGAGAAGGAAACCATGATATCACAATTGTGAAATGTGTTGGATGTGCAAAGCATGACAATTATATTAATTCACACTGATTGTGTAAAGGGCATAAACAATGGTCTGAATTAGAAACAGTTGTTCGGGCTCATCTTCCTCATCCCAGTACTGGATTGCTGCTACGTAGGAATGAGGCTATTACACTTGGTCCCAGTCACACAGTTCACTATGGCAGGTATCCAAGAAGGAGGCTCATGAGCATGTGAACCCAAATGGGGCTAACAGCCGTTTAAGCCTGGTAACTTAAGTGTGAACACCTCACTCTGGGACCCGTCCAGTACTCGCCTTGTTGGTGAGAGGGGATTTCGCAAGGCATCCGAAATAGTCCCGGGCTCCGGATCGAACCTGCGTAAATGTTTGCCCGCCAATATAGTGGTGGAGCCCACCGCGCCAAATTAACTTACAATAGGGTGGTATCAAGGATAGTGAGAAACATTCTATCCTCTGCGTACAGTGTATTTCGCCACCGCGTGGTCAGCGACCATCAGTACATGTAGTTCCCAATGACCGTAGAAGAACGCGCTGTGAAACAAACACGGCCTGTTCAACGAGCGCCATGACGTCCATGATGATTGGCGGCTCACGCCGGTCTCCATTGTAAGGAGGTCCATCACGAGGAGTCAGCGTCACGTTGGCCCTCCAGGCTGTGTTCGACGGGTGGCGACAACAACAATGAAGGTCTTTGTGTAGATGGATCCATATTTTACATACTGTGCTGACCTTTACAGGGCTTTTGTTACTTGTTGCACTTTTTGTACGAGTTTGTTTGGCACTTTTTACTTATCAAGTTACTTGTTTCAAGACTTGTTTGGTTGAAGTTGAACGATACCGTAGTAAGTTAGTCAGAAACGATAGTCCACGTGGTGCTACCGTGCTAGCAACTAGCGCTATACTGTATCCAACTTCCACTCCGTTGCCAACAAACAATCGCCAGAAGAAAAAGAAGAACGACAAAAGCCTTTTTCTTTTGTACTTCCTCCAGACTTTCCCGGGATAGCCAAAGCTTGGCAGTCTACATTATGACCAGGATGCCGGAACCCGACTTATAAATGCAGCCCTCATGGGCTGGTGAAGAATAACCCATCAAACCCATCAAACCGCCCACCCTCAGGCTCGAGCCATCTCACTATGGATTCTTTCAACTCTCCGGACTTCATCTCAGGTCAACTCGAGATACATGGCATTTTTACCCCACCGAATGATCTGCCCGTCGAGAGCGAAACACAAATTAATCAATGTGGTAACACATGTATTATCGCATGATTGTCTCGTCAGCAGGTGTGTGTTCCCCATCACAGCGTTATGCAGTCTCATGAACGACTTTCTAGATGGACTGAAATCCAACAACACTACAGAGCCATCCCACCCCGGGCCACAGCCTGAGCGTGCAGGGTGCTGTGCAGGTCTCGCGCTCGTCGGACATGGACTCTACTACTACTCTACTATTTATGATAATTTTCGTGGACCGTCATTGGTTGGTAATATGTAGTACCACGTTGTATCCAGATTCGAGAGCTTAGTTCTCCAACTTCAGTTTCGATCGAGTAATATCGCATATTTATTCGTGCTTCGCACACACCTATACTAGATACTACTTTGAACCGTAATCCACACAAAGAAGAGGTCTTGGAAGAAAGCGTTGCAACTTGCACAGAGCTGTATTGATGGTTACAAATGTTGTATGTTTTTAAGTTACTTACGGCCGGAAAAATAAGGCTCGGTGGGGTGTTTTTTTAACACGCTGTAGTGACGCCCATCAAAAATTACCGCCTCGAAGCTTGTTTTCGAATATTGCGTGGCTGTCGCCATGCCATCGGGTGCTTGCATATTTATAGCCACCCATAGTTCGATTTCGCGATGCACCGGCCTGACACCCGTGCATCGCGAATGTCTCCCAACTAGGCACTCCTCACTTCCATGCGGATTGCAGCACATGGTGGCATGATGAACTAGGGTGGTGGATTGGCCAAGATAACCGCTGTCGACAATAAAGTGGAGGCGCTAGGGAAAAGGTTTGGAGAGTGGCAAGATGCCTGAACGCAGAGACCGATGACACTGAGACGGGGAAAAGAGGACGTTTTAAATACAGACGAACCTTTTGTAGCTATGATTGTAAGGAGCAGGATATCACAGAAATTGTTTGAAAGCTTCAAAACACGAGAGGGCAATGAAACGATTGTCCAGCGGTTTCATGCCTTCCTCGGGTCTCGGTACCTCAGGACAATACACGTGAACGATTGTCTCCAGGGAACCAGATTCAATGGCTCTGACGAGCTCAGGCGTGCGCTCATGTGTGTAGGTGGAGTGGGATTTCATCACACACCTTCGCACCTTCGAGGCACTTACATTCAGCCAAGGAATTCATGCACAAAACATATCGGCGACCACTTCAAGATTCTACAATTAAATTGATGGCTTAAGTGATGTGCTGGAAACTGTTCTTGAGGGCGATGGCAATGGGCGCGGTTCGTCCATCGCCACGTAGAAGTGGTCGTCAGGGAGTGGCGGAGGTAACGTTATTGATCTGCGTTGGAGATCATATATGTCGCAAGATGTATGCGTTTCGTCAGGCGTTGCACCTAGGCCTCGAGTGGATTCCATCGCCTAACCGAGCCGGACAACTGTTGTGTGGGTAACCAGGTTTGTTTTAGTAAGGGATTTACAATCCCCACGATGCATGTGGGATCCCATCCACAAGTGGCCACCGTTGCATGCGACAGGGGGAATTTCGGCGAGGCCAAAGATCTCCGGTGTAAAGGTGAATGAATGCAACCATAGTTGCAAAGATGGTTCACAAGAACATGTCCAAGAAGAATAGGTCGAGGTCGACGATGATCATAAGGGTGTAACGGCGTGGTTCTGGCAGAGAGACCGAACGATTTTCACCGGCCCAGAATCCAGATATACCGTGACTGTCTGTTAGCTGAGCGTGGCTTCGCTATCTGTGGTGTAATTTATTTATCAGAGTACACATGTTTTGCGTGCTCGAGGTGGAAGGTCCAGAGTTGGAGGCTCGTTGCCAGTTTGAGGACATGGGCATCCGGCCGACGGATCCGTCAGGAGTTGTGCGCTGGGAACTCGACACAATTTTTTAATATCCCTTAGGCCTACGGTTGTTCACGAAACACCGTGATGGGGAACACATACCTGTTGACGACGAGACAATCATGCGATTTCTCTCCACAACTTGGCATGTACATTCATGATTCACGTCCAATTCATCGATTGCCTCTGAAAATTTCAAGGTTAGGTTCGCCGTTCTCTCTCTTCTTACGACAGACTTACTGCCACTGCCCTTCTGTGCGCCCGTTGCTGCCTTGTGACAAACACACCAAACTGTCCTCCTTCCGCCGTCGGTCTCATTCTCATATACATCGGTCCACCCTGACGGAAGAGTGGAGGAGGTGCCAAAGTGGTTGAGCCACGCTCGCACTGAGGTCCCGATTGTTTCACCTTCTGATGCCCACGAGGGGCACACTTATTCGACTCATATATCTTTCTTTGACACTTTCCGGGCAGGTGATATATTGGGCACACCCAGATATACCCATCACCGCCCGACATTTGTGGCTCGCGTGCATGTTGCACGCTCGCCGACCTCAGGTCCCTGGCAGTCCCTATGGGGACGCCATTTTTTGTTCTCTATACCCGCACTATCACGCCGATCGTCTTTGCCATATATTGTAATATCATATCTGACCTTCATTTTCGTTGTCTTGACGTATCCACTTTGACATTCACATGTCTGGACTCTGCTTTATTCATTTATAACACCTCAATACACTGGTTGTCCTCGATTCCTTTCTCTTCCTTGTGCCTGCGTGTCCACATCGTCTTGGCTCTGCTCTGCTCCCTCAGCCACTCGCGTTACCTTCTCGCCTTGTGATAAATCCTTTTGCCTAATGCTTCCCTTGCCCGGCCCCTTCCTCTTTTTTCACACATTCTCCATCTTTCCCTCAGCCGCCTCCCGCTAAGTCTTATTCTCCCGTTCTCTCCATCGTACTGGCACTCGGACCGTTGCATCACTTAGGCATCTCCTGTCTCACTTTGCGCCAACTGTCTCAGTGCACAATGTTGTCTCGACGATCGGTAACTCGTTTCATTGTTTCACAATGGCGGGGCGCCCTTTATCTCGTACTTCAATAACACGAAATCTCGCTCCACCCTGCCACTCTCCAAACCTTTACCCTAGCGCCTCACTTTATTGTTGACAGCGTTCATCTCGGTCAGTCCACCCTAGTTTAATTACGCTACCATGTGCTGCTGTTAATCAAATAGAAAAGATATAATTCGAGTTGCTTGAAGGAACTCCCTCTCTCCCGCGATGAGACTCGCAACAAATAAAATGTAAAATGTGCTATTAAGTTCTCTACGGAAGTCCTTGATAAATCTTATGTGGGAGACATACTGTAGGGTATAAAACCAATATACAAGAGACAAGTACAATTGAAATGTCGAGCTGGCAACGTCGGTACCAAAAAATAAAGGAGATGCAGGTGTGTTTCGCCACCGCCAGACCACCAGTACCTGTGGATCCCAACGATCAGTCAAGAAACATGGTCCGTGGGTCTGCGCCCCTCGCAGCACGCATATTTGAAATCACCCCCGCTAACGAGCTCATGGCGTGACCGTAGAAGTACGCGCTGTGGAACAACACGGCCTGTTCAACAAGTGCCAAAACGTCCGTGATGATCAGTGGCCAGCCGAAGTCACGCCGGTCCTCCATCGTAAGGAGGTCCAACATGAGGACTGCGCCGGCATCGCGTATCACTTTCAGGGCTTCTGGATTACGTTCGTCCGTCGCTACGTAGAAGGGGTCGTCTGGGAGTGGTGGGGGCAGTGTTATTTGTTCTAGGTCTGGCTTGATGCCCTGGATGTCATACGTCGCAAGATTACTGAGATGCACCAGAATTTCTCGGCCCGACTGTAGGCGATCCTTAACGCGCTGCACGTGGGCCTCGGGTGTGGTTTCCATCGCCCATCCGAGCCGGACGACTGTTGTGTAAGTAGTTCGAGATCAGTAATGAGTTTTGTTTTTGAAAAGAGGTGGAGATGAATAGTTACAGTCCCCGCGACGCATGTGCGCTCCCATCCATAAGCGGCCGCCAGTCCGTTCCCGCATGCGACCGGCGATAGTCTCGGCGAGGCCGAGGATCTTTGGTGTAAAAATAAATGAATCCACAACCATTGTTGCGAATCTGGTGCGCGAAGATTCCTCCGAGAAGCGCATAGATCCCTTTGGAATGAAATGTTGGGTTAGGTATCAGCCACGCGAGAGTGAGGCGGTTTACACACTGGTTTACGATAAAGATGTGTCTCCCCGGCGAGTACAACAACATCGGCGTCCATGTGATAATAATCATCTTTGAAGCCTCGAATCGTCGAACGTTTTGTGACTTGCTTGATAGGATTAACAACGGTCTTGGCATAATCCAAGCCAAGACTTGACGAAAGTTTTTTTTTAGCGTCGCAATCACACGTAAGAGAAACGAATGTGCTCACATGCTATTAAAGGTGTGCAAGACCTCCCACCCGTTATCATTAAGCACCTGTTCGACAACACGGTCGTCATTAAGACTCTCTTCCAGCCCAACCGTGTTATTCCTCAAGACACTTTTGAGAGCATCCCATTCCAAAATGACTTTACCCTCGGGCAACGCGCTCGTCAGAAGATCCGAGAGGGCCGTTGGGTCATTGGGTGGCCAGTATCCGGCATTCGCGTGGTCGTAAATATTTGACTCAGGGTAGCGTTCCCATTTCCCTCGACTCTTCATCGCTTCGGGAATGTAGTCTACGCGATTAGTTCCCGAGGGGTCATACCAGTTATTCTGAATGATGTGCTGTGATGGCAGCTTTGTCTGATTTGGTTCGAAAATGTTGGGGCTGGAGATGTAATAATCGCGCAGCCAAAAACCACTGCTCGATTCGGTTTCCGGGGCCAGCCCGTGTAAGCGGAGGTATTCCGAGGCGGTGATGATAGGATGCCGTGCACGAAGGCGAGGAAGATCGAACATGAGCGTGATAGGGATGCGGAACCCCATCTGCTGCTCGTAGGGAAGTTCGCGCCACTCCTCCCAGCCGATGGCATCGCCTTTATTGACCATGATTGCATAGTCTGCACAAACCGTGCTACACATAAAATGAGAAACCGAGATTGGATCCAAGAGGTAGCTACGTACATATTATATTGGCAAGCACGTGCGTAAACGAACGAAGGTATGACCAGTGTGCGATTGAGCAATTCCGCTTGAAGGACAGCAGCGTCGAGGATATAGCGCATCTGTTGAGCGGTGTTCAGTTCAGATTCAATAGGACACCGTACACACTGACGTTGTTCCAACCGAGACCGAGGCTATAGTCTCGGGCAAAGAAGCCCCTGGTAGGAGCTACGATATCCCTTATCTGTTCGACAGTAAGGACATTGGGTATTGGGGCTGGTGACGGCAACGGGTCGGGTGTCTCTGTTGTTGTTGGGGACGCATTTTCTAGGTCTGAGACAGGGGTTTCGTTTTGTAGCCAGTCTGAAGGACCGTACCACACCAGAGGGGCGTGTGATGATAAGAATGTCGTATAAACGACTAGACTGGCGAAGATGAGGGCGCCAAAGAAAGCGCCTGACCGAAGGGGGCTCGAACGAAGAAAGATTCTCCAGCGGCGGAATGCACGGCCATGAGTAGCCTGGGATGAGTTTGAAAGGAGAGGGGGCGGCGCCATAGAGCGAGAGGGGAGAGCGTCACGCCACGATGAATGAGGGTGGTGAGGAGTCGGCAAGGGAGTGTAGTTTATGTAGGGAATTCTGGAGGAGGATAGAGTAAGGAGATAAGATGGAACGAATGAATGAAAACACGAATACCTCTGAGAGTGGCGAGAGTCGTCGGGGGAACGCGACATGGTTCAGATCAAATCGAACGAACCCATTGAGCGAGTGAGTGAACGATGAGGGCATGTGCGGTCGGCACTCGGTCGGACAACTGACACGTACGCGTTGCGCCCGCGCCCATCAGTGACCCGTAAAACCATTTCTAAAAGTAACTTTCTACGCCTGGTCAAAAAAGGAGATTTAGCATTCTAATCAGGGCAGCAGCTCCGGTTTCAAAACCGCCCCGCCGAATCGGATCCAAATTTGGCAAAACGGGCGGTTTCTAATCCGGAGCGGGCGCCGGATTTGAAACCGGATTTGCTCCCGATGTATACGTAATAATAGAAATCTATTGCAACACGGTGGTAAGTTAGATCCATCAACACCTCAATACGCGACCGTCGGTAACCAATACGACATAATGCATCATAATCATCATGACATTGTCGGGTTTAGCGTTCCCCATTTATGTCATCTTCACGACCTTGGAGCCATCCACAACACCCTCCAAGCTTTTAGCATCGACCACGCCATTCTGCTTGCGGGCCAACAGTTCATCCCACCAGCCAAAGAGGAAATCACGAGCGATGAGTTTGAACCACGGCGTGAACGAGTTGCCTATAAACCCCTCAGTCAGCATCATTCCCCAAAGAACGAGCAATTTAGCTTTGCATACCCTGATCTTCGAACATTGCCTGCAACTCGGCCTTGTCAACGTATTTGTAGTCGCGAATCTCATTCGCATTCGCGTTCACCGTCACGTCGGCGGTCATGAAGAGGATATAATCAACTGCACAAAAATAGCCGAGTTAGTGATACCTGAAGCGAACAAGGGTACTTGAAACACAAACCTTCATGCTCTCCCCACATACCGTCCGACGGCGCGAGATAGTGTATCCGCGTTAGGTATTGGAATTGGTCCACGGGTGTCTGCTCGCGCGGGATCCCGAGCTCGTGCTCGAGCTTCCTGGACGCAGCAATGCGCACTCCGAGCTGGTCCTTCTCCACCTTCTCCTCCTCAAAGTCGTCGAGTGGGTGGGAGCAGCACGTATTCGTCCACATATCGGGGAAGGTGATCTTCTCGGATGCTCGCTGCTGCAATAGAAGCTTGCCGTCGGACGGACGGAAGACAAGGGCGGAGAACGCCCGATGTAAGAGGCCCTTGTTGATGTTCTCCATAAGGTGGCCTGTCCTCGTCTCAATCAGATCGATCACGACAGAGTGTAGTCGCGCATACACGTCTTTTTATCGAGTGCACCGATGGCGCGATCTTGTTCGTCGACGACAATACACCTCTCGTCCATGAGACGAGATTGCTCAGCGTCATAGCCGGACAGGTCGATGGTAGCGAAAGCCGCCTGTGCGGATGTAGTGGCAGTAGTTGTAGCAGTGGCCATTTGTATGAGAATGGGCGAAATTGACTGTAGGGTGACTGAATGTGGCCTGAGGCGAGTAGTATTTATGCTGGCCCATCGGAACATAAGTTTCAGGCCATTTTCGCACGGGTTCTTATCACGGTTTGGGCGGATGTACAGTCAACTTTCGGCACATTCCCTGCACCGGTCCCGGTCCCATCGCAACACTTGGTCACTCATGTTCATGTTCAAGGTATATTGTATCATACATCGGTCCGTATCCCTATGAAGGCTTAATGACAATTACTCCGTACGCCTCTACTTGATTGATGCGTAACACTCCTTTAGTGGCGAGCACTGCCATCTCTCAGCTCTCATCTTTATTGTTGACCCAGGTTTATGAGCTCACCAAGGCAGTGGTAAAATGCGGCTGCCGCTACATGCGGTGTGCTCGTTTCTTGGGGAGCCACGCTGTCGAACGATAGGCCATCCGAAGGTCGCTGAACCGTTTGGAGTTGCATCTTCACGTACCTAAAAGTATGGTGATCAACATGGCATCGACTGTCAGTTGTGGCCTGCCTAACTCCAGGAAGTTGAAAGAATTGCGTTCAAGCGTTACCAAATCAGGTTCCGCCACAGGAGGGTTTCCTTGCATGGCACTCTCTTCTGGAACTGTAATTGCAGATGAGCCAGTTGTGCTATGTCAAACCTATTGATTCCCTACCATCAAACTCGAAACTGTTATTGATATGGGACCCCATTGCCTTGGGGGAAAATCCGAGAGTCCCGGGTCCACTATTCAGCTGGCTCGGTACAAGTGAACCCTCACGCCCACTGGACCGCCCCATGGACGCATCTCTCAGGCGCACATCGTCACCCTGTCCTATGCTGATTCTCTCGCTACCCATCTCGAATGGTGCACCGGCAACGGAGGAGCTCAGACCGGCATTATCCCAGGGAAATAGGGAGCTCTTGTGGGAACCCGACCCGATCTCCAGGTTCCCACCCAGATTGAAGGCACTTCCGGTCGGGAATGAACCAATTAAAGCGTGGCGGGCTTGTCCGGGTTCCTTGACAAAAAGTCAAAGGTATGCAAGTATTCACGCAAATATCATACCTCTGACGATCTCTGTCGCGCAGTATCGAAATCCCTTGGCTCTTGGTAGTCCTCTGAAGGCAGTCATTGTCATCGCAGAAAGGAAGAACAGAAACACAACTCCGCACCAAAATCATTGATCATCCCCACATCTACGTCTTGGGGCTCGTAGATATTCTGTCCCTCCAACGGTTCTTCTGGCATTCGTGCAGGCGACTTGAGCAGTTGGGGACGATTAGTTGGTAGAGTACCTTCCGCTTCGTCAGTGGAGTCGTATGCGCAAGCAGTCAGTATTCACCAGAGGTTTTGATGTGCAGGGCCCCAGACCGTGCCTCTACCAGTACCTTGAAGTTATCGTTCCAGAAGTCCACGAGGATCGGGGCTTTCACTACGCACCCTCAGTGCAAAAATACGATATTGAAAGTGTTCCGACTTACAAATGGGTGGCACGCTATACAGCATCTGGGAGATGAGGCGAGCGCCTTCTTTCTCGAGCCTCTTCTTCCTAATCTCGCGGCGGAGGACTTCCTGATCCTCAACATAGTGCGCTCGTGCTGTCTTTCATCCAAAGTGAATCACAGAAACCGAGTGGACACAGCAGAAGCACTGAAGTACCTTTAGTTCATCGTCCGTAAGTTCTATTCTTCTATCGACCTGAACCCGAATGCGCTTGGTTTTTCTTGGCGCCAATGGGGCCTCGCCAGTGGAAGCAGACCTTTCTGGGATTTCTTCACCGGCTGCGGCATTTCCGAGTCCGGCTTCTTCCATGCCAATGGCCCATGGAGGAGTGGGCGTATGCGTTATGTGAGGCCCGAGACCCGGGGACTGCGGTAATATATCTACGCCCCGGTAAGCAGTCCCACAAGGCAACATTCACGCACGCACCAGCAGCCATTACGTCGAAGTTCTGTGCGGTCGTAAACCATAGCAGATGGCATCACCTCGTATGTGACTCACCCTCTTTTTGGCGGAAGATTGCTGAGATGCCGGTACACTGCATAAAGCAGGTGAATCCCGTGAGCGTTGCGACAACCCAGTGAAAGCGAAGTCGTTGTCATGGCCGAAATCTATGTTCATATCTGCCTGCTCAGAACAGATGGGTAATTGCTGTCCTGTTTCCACGGACGACCTAGTTTGGCAATGTGAACGTTCCTTCGGCGTCGGGAAGAAGAGACCAACTTTGGTTGGACTGGAGCACTAGCCCAACCTTCACCAAGTTCCTTCGCGAGCTCGTCGCTAATATCAACAAAGCCGAAGTCTTCGCTATACCCGAAATCAAACCCCGCATCCATTTGAGGCGAAAAATGCTGTTGCTCTCCATCGGGGCCGTTTACAAATGACACTTCGAAAGAACCGGACATCATCTGCTCCAGGCTCTCGTCAAGGGTATGCATAGTTGCCCTCCCAACCTCGTTGGGAGGCGCCCGCCGTTTATCCTTGTGCTTCGGGTTTCTCCTCGGTTTTCCGTACTCGTCATCACTGCCGTCTTCTTCTGCCGTGTGTGTCAGCGACGTACATAGCCACTGACGGAAACGGATCTCACCCTGTGCATCCAAAATGTCCTGCCAATCCTGGTGAAATACGGCATTGTTACACATGACCTGAACACGCAGTACCTTCACGTCACTTACGCCTAGAAAATCGTCCAAATTGAGACCGAGGGACATAGCAGGATCGAATTGCACGGTGACGGCATCCGGCCTAGCGTGGCATGTATGTGCATGACGAAATCCAAGGGCAACACACATACCTAACGATTGGCTGGCCCATCTGCAAGTGGGATGCAGATTCAGAGAGAGCATGCAGATCTCGAACAGCCTTCTTGAGAGAGAGGAAGCAAGTATTGACGTCGTTAAGAAAAATATCGTGCTTGACTAGAATATGCTTCAGCTCATCCTGTGCGATGGTCGAATATATTCTTGCCTTTATACACACTGCAGGATATGCTCATTTTCCTGGTCCGTAACACACGCATACAAAGACATACCGTGCAACCCCGACCATCAGGTTACTGGAAAGCCGCAGTGCAAGAGGTTCAGCAGGTTCAGTAATGAGGCTGCAGAGTTGTATAATGTCTGCGCCCATGACATCGCGTTTTGGCAGTTTTTTGAACGAAGACCTAGCCCCAAGAGTAGCAGCGAGCCTCCAGATAGTATTGAGTACAATAGGCAAAATCAGAGAAAATAGGGATCTACTACCATAGGAGACCAAAACCACTATCGCGTCGAGAGAGCAGCTCTGAGGTGAAGAACATACTGGGAAGGGGAGTTTATGATCATGGATCATAGGCAGTGTCCTTATAAGTAAGCAAACGGGTCAACTAGTTTCGATTTTACGCCAAAAGATGCTACGCAGCGACGCAATTTACGACTTGGAAGCTCGAGAAGCGCGAGAATCAATGGAGCTCTGTTCGTTATACACGACGATGATCAAACGCAGTGTATTTATCGAGGTCCCTTAATCTACCCGAATCATGTCATTGGTTGGCTACAGAACGACCACGTGACTGGACGCGCCTTGATTTCAAACACTTCAAACTCGCGACGCAAGAACGACCTACAACTATGGACTCTCAGACCTCCGGCATCCTACGATGGACATCCTCCATCAGGAACTCAATGATAAACGATCCGGGTAGACAGTTTTTCGAGGATCAAGTTCAGTCTCAAGGGTTCCTTTTCCTCGAGGAGTACCTTGATAACATTTGGACCTCGGCGAAGCAAGAGTGAGCCATCATACCCTCTTGGTTTACTTTTCTGACACGGATCAAGTTCTTTTGTTGACCTCGTGAAGACTCCAGGGAGGAAACGCGCGTCTCCCAAGAAGACCCGACAAGCGGTTACTACCCATCCGATTTCTAAATCCCTATTGGACGAGAAAGATGTTTTTCGATGCGATGATCTCAAATTGTCTCCGCCTCCCCATTCAACTACTACGACCCAATCTAGTGAACCAATTATTATTGATTCGCCTCCCACAATCCTCCCTTCTCACTCGGCTGTTACTGAGAAGACAGAAGTCGCTCCGCAACCATTGCCGCCGCCATCCATGTTCGTGGATATGAGTGTTCCTCTAAAAGAGGAAGACACTTCTGCGTCTGGCGGTATTGCTCGAAATTCTAGTCTATCGCAATTCCCAAGCCTCGCGGCACCGTCTCCCTTGCGGAAGTCTCTGCGAAATCTTCGCGAGCCTTCTCTTGAACCCAATCCGACCGCGACACCCGGCACTGGTCTGACAGCCAATTATACCTCGTGGCTTGCGAAGGTTCGCGAGGCGAAAGCCATGGAAGTGACGAACAAACGTGCAAGCGTCGCGCCTACGTCCGTCACCCCGTCGGCTGGTTTGAAGCGCAAGAGTGACCACGTTCCAGGTAGCCTACCCGATGATGGCGGCGATGGCGAAGAGCGAAAGGCGAAAATGCGTAAAACGTCCACAGATATTTCTGAAGCGTCCCACTACCTCGAACAACAACCTTCGCTCGTGCTCGCGCCTCAAGTGCCAGCAACTGATGTTTGCGCGACAAAATCCGCAGACGATATTACGACAATGGAAGAGGATCCCGAAACCGATATGATGGCACCTCTGAAGAAGGCCATCGAAACGCTTCGCGCACGGACAGGGAAGTCTCTTGTGGGTAACCCCACGGAAATTAATGGACAGGAGCCGTCCCCAGTTGATCTGGAGGTAGCAACGTCCAAGGTCATCGACAATGCATTACCCCAGCTACATACACTTCGTCCCTCGTTCTCTGCCCCTATTTCAATCCACAGGGCTGCTGCTGCCAAGGACGCTATCCTTACTTCTACCCCACCAAAGGCATCTAAAACAAACCAAGTGTCAGAGCATACAATCATCCCGCCACCTCGTGAAGAGAGCAGACGACTGAGCGTTTCTGACTTACTTCCTAAACAGGACAGGAGCAATGCAAGCCGTACATCGTCTCACGAGATAAGCATCTCAACGACGCCCCCGGATTCTCCACCTGCTACGAAGAAGACTGCATTCTTTGTTCCTGGTGGCCCCGTGTTTAACAAGCCTCCTCCAGTATTTGTCCCCCCACCCCCCACGAAGCCTGTACCTTCACCTGCTGACGCAGTCAACAATGTCCCGAAGGGGCATGCTTCTGAACTCCCGAACTACTCACTCGGTGCGCCATTTGGTTTGGGT
>QLOU01000158.1:0-11787 GCA_003313715.1 Russula abietina
AGCTGACCATGGTATAGCAAAGTTTTTGGTAACGAAGATGGGAAAATATCCATTATAAGCAAGGACAACCGTGAACAAGAAGAACGGGAAGAGTTTGAACGAAGGAAGGAAGCGCGTAAGGCAGCAAGCCTATCGGGTAAGTGAGTTCAATTGCTGTTACTGAACCTTTGAGACTTAGGTAGTGTAGCTCGTGCGTCTACTACTCCAGACTTAGAAGGTTCTTGCGCTGGGGGTCACAGCGCTCACGACACACGAAGCTCATCTCCTCTCGCTCCTCTCGATCGTGAGTCGCAGCCAATTGACACACTGTCCAACCCAAATATCGACGGCGCCCCCTCCCCGCACGATACTGTCATCGACCCTACTTTGCTCGCCATGAGGCGGCCGAACAACCCCGTGTCCGAGTCATCGCCACCCAACCCCTACACGTCCGGTCCTGAGCGAGGACTGTCGCCTCTGAGTAACCCCACTGATGAAGAAGCCTCCACCCAGGCTCCTTCCCGCCAGCCAAGAAAGAGGAAAGCAGCAAAGAAGGACGCAGGGAAGGGAAAGGCGCCGCCGAAACGAAGGAGGAAGACAACTGAGGGGTCTTAATCTGTAAGTACTCGCCGCGTCGTATGATGGTTATCAATGGTAGTCGTACCTATTGTGTGTGTAGAAATAAAATGATTATTATTATCAATTATTATCAATTTCACTTATCCGAAGAGTGAATGATCGAGCAAGACGCAAATGATCGTGCCCTAACAGCATGATAGAGATAGCCTAGATAATCATGTATGAACACACTTGCAACTCGACGATCGGATGTGATCAGCACCCTTGTGTATGCTCAGACAAGATGATTAATATTCTATAAGATGGTACATACAGAATATGAACAGACAATCTCAAAGACCCGCGCACTGATCATCCCTACTGTCTTCGATCCTGAAATGTTGTACTCAATCATAAAACGCCCGCTCTGTATCAGATCTGGTAGTACACTTCAAATATGTTGGACATGATAGACGTGATGGACATGAACAGACCCGATCATGTTCAACCTTACTTTGGCTAATTTCCTGATGCGGGGCCGCACTCCTTGTCCGATTTGTCGCTTGCCTGGTCAAGCTTGTTAGCGACGTCCTTTATGATGGTGTGGACCTCCTCAGCCTCAGTGCGTTCGCTACCCTCCTGAGCTGCCTCCTTGGCGGCTGCAGCGACGTCTGCAAGCGTCTGAAGGCTCGCCCACCTAGCGTCCTCAGTGTTTGTGCTGAAGACCTCGTCATAGACCTTAACCGCTGCCGGAAAGGTTGGGGAGAAGGAGGGAGAGCGAATGAAAGGGGCGTCCTCCTCTGCATCCACTCGTAGCTCGGCGAGAGTACATGGGGAGATTCGACCTGGGTTGACGAGCTTGACTCCCGTGATACTTGGGGAGGGGCCAGGAGAGTCGGAGTCGGACTCGCCAGGGAACTCGAGCTCATACGCAGGTGAGGGAGAGCGAGTAGCTGTGGTGGAGGCGTTGTCTGCATGGCGTGGCTGTGAGATCTCGATGGCGAACATCTGTAGGTAGGGGCAAGAGGATGAGGAATAGAATAAAACGTCGTCCCCAAGGCTTAATACTCGCCAGGAGTTAATGGAGCTGGAGGACGTAACGAGCCAAGTGAAATATAGTAAGGAAGTGAAAGGTAAGGACAATTGCGTGGCTCAGCAACACAAGGAAGTTGTAGAAACTTCCGTAGAAGCGGATGGGATTAATGTAAATGGGAGCAATCTGCGGTGGAGGTGCAGGTGGAAAGTAAGGGGGAACTGGGAACGGCTGGGGTTCTTCGGGCTTTGTTAAGTCCTGACGGGGCATCCGAAGATGGGGACTTCCAAGGACGATGGGGTCGTCTTTTATAGCCTTTTGGCGAGACGGTACTCTGCAAGGAGTTCTGGGGCGTGCAGGTCTTGTTCGTCTACCCAACTGTTCTCTGAAACAGGGTACCCAACCCATTTGACTAGGTATTGCTTCTTTCGACTTCTCCCTTTGTTCCGATGAGTCACTATTGTGAAGACCCCGATACTCTTACCCAATACACCTATTCCTATTTATTCTTATTTCTAGTATGTCTCCTACTTCTTGGTCATGATATGTAAGCCCGCGGTATCAGTAGGACTTGGCGCAGTCAGTATTTACTTTGCTCTGTCTCGTTATAGTAGTTCGACCCCTATCTCTGGTTATGTAGTCAGTCGTCTGTATTCTGCTTCTTCATCTTGACCTCTCTGTCCTTCAATCCAGTTGGTTGCCCTCAGGCTATAACTGGGTGATTGGGAGTCTTGTGCCATCAGAGCTGACTTCCCTAGACTACAGAGTCAAGGTTACCTCCCTTTTGAGCGTCCAGAGTCGACGCTCCCCTTACTTCTGATCTTCCCTGTTAGCTGCTAGCACTCCCTAGAGTTGAGCATCACTCCAGTTGGCACGTGCTAGACAGCATTTGCGACATTAGGTCAAGATCACCCTTCGGGTGCTGGCAATTGCTGTACAGTTGCCCCCATCACACCTCAGAGAAATAGGGGTTTCACCCCAAACTCGTTCTCATTTCGACACTCCCTCTCCTTATTCCCATCAGATATATTACTGTTATGGATTCACACGACAATCCTGGCGGCGGACCCGCCAATTCCCCCCCTAGCCCTACTGACGTCATGACCCAGCTCGCTCAGGCCATGGCTACCCTCGCAGACGTCTCTACCATGAACCTGGCCAACAATTTATCAAAGGCCAAGGTTGTGCAAAAACCCTCTCCCTTTAAAGGGGAGCAGGGCAGCGAAGCGCGTCGATTTTTGGCTGCGTACACCATGTGGGCGATGTCGCAGGGTACCGCATTAAACGTCGTCGATCGGCAAGGAAACAGCGTGGAGGGACGTGACGATGAGTGGATCCGCGCGGCCCTCTCCTATTTGCAGGATGAGGCCGCGATATGGGCTGCTCCGGCCATGGAGGAGTTCGCTGAAGGAAAGGTTCCTTTTGAGGGGAAATGGGCCATCTTTCGTAAGGAATTCAAAGCTCGCTTTGAAACGGTCGATGAGGTGATCGACGCCAAGGAAAAGCTACGAGTCCTATCGATGGGCACGTCCACGGTCCCTGAGTACGCCGCTCAATTTAAAGAGCTGATGGGGCGTACCAAATATTCCCCGGTGGACCTACGCGATCGATTCTATGAGCACCTCACTTCCAAGATCAAAGACGAGTTAGTCCGATGCCCTGCTCGCTCGACCGAATCCCTTAACGACCTGATCACCGTCGCGTCAGAAATAGACATCCGACTCCGTCAGCGTCGTGCGGAGAGAGAGAGAGAGGGAAGACGTACCGGGTTCACGACTGGGACCACCTCTACCCAACCTACGTTTACCCCGAACACGTCCTGGACTCCGTTCGTTCCCCCGAGTGCTGAACCCACCGCTATGGACGTTGACGCCACTCGCACCCGGGACGAATACTTACGGCAGATGCGCGGGAAGTGCTTCGGCTGTGGATCGACCCTCCACACCAAAAGGGACGGGAACCACGACCGTGATTTGTGTGGGTTCTGCAAAAGAGTAGGGCATCGAGAGACAGTTTGCATGGAGAAATTCCTCACCAAAGGGAGGAAGCAGAAGGCGGCAGCCACCGTGGAGGATTCGGCGTCCAGCCTCGACTTCTCGCTCGACGTTTCAGAGGACGAACCTGAGGAAATCAATCCAGTTATACTGGATGCGACGACCTCCCAGACTACTCTCGAAGACTTGAAAGAACAACAGAGGGTGTTGGCGGAGAAGATAGCGGCGCTGGAGAAGGATTTTTAAAAGGGGCACACGCGGAGGCCGCCGCGTTGTTGCCTGAGAACATATGTGTTTCGAGCGACGATTCCACTTTCGGTTCGACCAGTTGTAACAATATTGACTCTTGCGTTATCCCTGAATTGAATCCGTCGAACCCCCATTTCAAAGTTCAAGTAGAACTCAGAGGTCGGAATCGTTGCGCGAAGGTAGCGGCCATGGTGGACTGTGGTGCCACCGCTTTGTTCATCAGCGAGAGGTTCGTGAAAACGTATCATGTCCGTACGCACCCTCTCGCTCGCCCAGTCCCTCTCTACAACATAGACGGCTCGAAGAACAAAGCCGGCAGCATCGCTCGATATGTCCGCCTTCGACTGAAGATAGGGAAGGTTGAAGAGTGGTGAGAATTCTTGGTTACAGACCTAGGACCGGAGGACGTGATTCTGGGCCTCCCGTGGTTGAGGAGTCTAAACCCAAGGATCAATTGGGCAGAAGGCACGATGGAGATGGACCCGAGGCGGGAGACCTTGAGGAGTACTCCAGGAGAGGATGCCAAGATCGAGCAGATCTTCGCAAACAGGGTGCAGCGTCGTCGGTGGTGGAAAGCCAAGGTCCTTGATGATCCATCGGAGCGACTTTGGTGCGCCGCAGGTTATACTTATTCGACTGAATTAGCAGAGAAAGCAGGAAAAGAAAAGAGGAGACGTGCCTTCGAAGAGATTGTGCCTGAGGAATACCGGCAATACGCGAAGGTCTTTTCCGAGATCGAATCCGAGCGCCTCCCCGAACACAAACCCTACGACCACGCAATCGAATTAAAGCCTGACACCCCCGAGACGATCCGATCGAAAGTATATCCCATGCCGGTGAATGAGCAAGAAGAACTCGACCAGTTCTTGGATGACAACCTTCGTAAGGGGTACATCCGTCCTTCCAAATCTCCAATAGCATCACCGGTCTTCTTTGTCAAGAAGAAGGACGGCCGGTTACGCTTGGTGCAGGACTACAGGAAGCTAAACGATTTCACAGTCAAAAACTGCTATCCCCTTCCTTTAGCTTCGGACATCATTAACCGCCTCCGACAAGCTCGTATCTTCACCAAATTTGACGTTCGTTGGGGCTACAATAACATTCGTATTAAGGCCGGAGACGAGTGGAAAGCCGCGTTCACTACGAACAGGGGCTTGTTTGAACCCCAGGTGATGCTTTTCGGGTTGACTAATTCCCCAGCAACTTTCCAGGCTCTCATGAACACGATCTTCGCGGATCTCGTCGCCGCGGGAAAGGTTGCGGTATATCTGGACGATATCCTCATCTACACCGTAACCCCTGAAGAGCACCGCGCCATCACCCATGAGGTCCTGCAACGCCTTCGCGCACACGACCTGTACCTCCGGCCGGAGAAGTGTGAATTCGCCCAGTCTCAGGTAGAGTATTTAGGGCTGGTGATCCAAGAAGGTAAGGTCACTATGGACCCGGTCAAGGTTCAAGCCATCACACACTGGCCCGCTCCCCGTAATCTCCGAGACCTCCGAGGGTTCCTCGGCTTTGCTAACTTCTATCGTCGATTCATTAAAGACTTCGCTAAGCTCGCTCGACCTCTCAACAATCTTACCAAAAAGGACTCCCCGTGGAACTGGGGAACGACCCAACGCCTCGCGTTTCAGACCCTCAAGACCAAATTCTCTCATCAACCGATCCTCGCTATGTGGGAACCCGATCGCCCCACTCGTCTTGAAGTCGATGCCTCCGGGTTTGCGACCGGTGCCGTTCTCCTCCAAAAACTTGACGACAACTTATGGCACCCTATCGCCTTCCGTTCCCAATCAATGGCCGATGCGGAACGAAATTACGAGATCTATGACAAAGAGATGCTCGCTATCATCCGCGCTCTCGAAGATTGGCGTCACTACCTCGAAGGCCTTCCTCAGCCGTTTGAAATTATCTCGGACCACCGCAATTTACAATATTGGCGCACTGCGCAGGATCTCACCCGTCGTCAAGCCCGTTGGTCTCTGTACCTCAGCAGGTTTGACTTCTCGCTCACTCATAAGCCCGGCTCTTCCAACACTCAGGCGGATCCCCTCTCTCGTATTCCGACTCACCTTGTTACTGATGCAGACGACAATTTGAGCCAAATCGTCCTCAAACCGGAGCACTTTTCCTCCGCTGCCTTCATCGCCGCTAATGACCCGGACAACCTCGAACAAGATATCCGCACCGCTCATGAGCTCGACCCACAAGTCCTCCTCGCGCTCCGCACTCTTCGCGACCACGCCCCCCGCCAACTCACGGGCGACCTCGCTAACTGGGAGCAACGCGATGGACTGATATTCTTTAAAGGACGGGTTTACGTTCCCAAGCGTCTCGATCTACGCCAACGAGTGGTACGTCTATGTCATGATTCGATCTCGACCGGTCACCCCGGACAACAGGGGACCCTGGAACTTGTAAGTCGGTTCTATTGGTGGCCGGGCATGACCGCATTCGTAAAGAAATACGTTTCTGGGTGCGACACCTGCCAGCGGAACAAACCCGCTCGACACCCTCGTGCGATCTTACAACCTCACGATGTACCAGACGGACCCTGGCAGACTATCGGAGTAGACCTCATCACTGGACTACCTAAAGTCGGTACGTACGACGCCATAATCGTCTATATTGACCATTACAGTAAACAAGTCCACGTCCTCCCCACTACTTCGGACGTAGACGCAGATGGCATAGCTGACATCCACTACCGGGAGATCTTCCGATTGCACGGTATCCCTGCCAAAATCGTCTCAGACCGCGGGCCTCAGTTCGCCGCGCGCCTTATGAAAGCGCTGTACCAAAAGCTTGGTATCACTCACACCCTCACGACTGCGTACCACCCCCAATCGAATGGCCAGACCGAGCGAGCGAATCAAGAAGTCGAGCAACATCTGCGTCTGTTCACCGACGCGCGACATGACGACTGGGTTACCCATCTCCCAACTGCGGAGTTCGTCCTCAACAACCGAATGCACGCAGCCCATCACATGACTCCCTTCGAGGTAATGTATGGCTACCGACCCGATTTCACGGTCCCAGTCGGTCCGCCCACTAAATTTCCAGCACTAAACCTACGACTTCAACAACTACAAGAGGTGCGCAAGGAAGCTGAAGCTTCCCTCCGCACAGAAAAGAGAATTATGAAAGAAACCTTTGAAACCGGCAAATCGGCACCCCACTCCTTCTCCCCTGGCCAAAAGGTATGGCTCTCTTCTAAAGATATCAACACATCCTCTCCGAGTCGCAAACTTACTCCCAGACAACTTGGCCCCTACGAAATCCTTGAACGCACCGGTCAACTTACTTATCGTTTACGCCTCCCTCCTTCCATGCACCAACACCCTGTCTTCCACGTCGATCGCCTCTCCCCCTGGTCAAGCAATGAGGTCAATGGTATCAACCCACCCCCACCTCCTCCCATTACCATTGACGACAACGCTGAGTATGAAGTTGAATCCATCCTTGACAGCCGCAAATACCGAAACCAATACCAATATTTGGTTAAATGGAAAGGGTATGATGCTGGTCATAATAGTTGGGAACCTGCTACGCACTTAACTCACTCCATGGATCTGGTTAATGCTTTCCACACTACTCACCCTTCAGCACCCCGTCGACTTGCTGCATCCCTCTTTAACGCTCTCCCTTGGCGCCCTTGTCACTCGTCCATCCCATTCCACTCTGGCCCTCATTGGGAACTGGGTATCTCCAACCGCCGGGACGTCGGCCTTAGGAAGGGGGTAATGTGAAGACCCCGATACTCTTACCCAATACACCTATTCCTATTTATTCTTATTTCTAGTATGTCTCCTACTTCTTGGTCATGATATGTAAGCCCGCGGTATCAGTAGGACTTGGCGCAGTCAGTATTTACTTTGCTCTGTCTCGTTATAGTAGTTCGACCCCTATCTCTGGTTATGTAGTCAGTCGTCTGTATTCTGCTTCTTCATCTTGACCTCTCTGTCCTTCAATCCAGTTGGTTGCCCTCAGGCTATAACTGGGTGATTGGGAGTCTTGTGCCATCAGAGCTGACTTCCCTAGACTACAGAGTCAAGGTTACCTCCCTTTTGAGCGTCCAGAGTCGACGCTCCCCTTACTTCTGATCTTCCCTGTTAGCTGCTAGCACTCCCTAGAGTTGAGCATCACTCCAGTTGGCACGTGCTAGACAGCATTTGCGACAACTATTGACTCGACTTCGTATTCTTCTTCGCCATCAATCAATTCAGGAGGTGGCTGAGGGAAAGTTTTGCCATAAGCTTCGGTTTCAAGGAAAGGAATTAGGCGATCCACATGGAAAACATTGTGGATTTTCCAACTTGATGGTAACTGAAGGCGGTATGTTACTGGCGAAACTTGTTTCAGGACCTCAAAGGGACCATATCGGCGTGGGGCTAGCTTTCTTGAGGGTGCATTTACGCGGAGATAGCGTGCATCTAACCATACTTTGTTACCTGGAACAAAGGTACGGGGTGGATTGAATGGTTTGATGCGCCTCTGAAGAGCGGCTTGCGCCTTTGATCGAATGTCCTTTAATTCGACAAGTCGGTCATGCGCTGCAGGTACTGAATCTTCAGGGATGGTGATTGATGCGGTAGGATTTGTTCCCATGATTAGCTCGTGTGGAGTGTAGGTGGTGTGCTCATGTTTCCATGAGTTGTGGGCGAATTCTGCTATGGGGAGGAATATCGACCAATTGTCTTGTCTGGCATTGACAAACTCTCGAAGGTATCCTTCGATCCATTGGTTCATGCGCTCAGTTTGTCCGTCTGTGCGCGGATGGAATGCAGTACTGATGTTCTGTTGTATGCCAGTGGCCTTGCATACTGTCGTAGAGAAGTTGCTAATGAATCGGGAATCTCGATCTGATATAATCCGTTTTGGAATACCGAACCAAGGAAAGAGGTGCTTGAAATAGAGGCGGGCTACGCCTTCTCCATCGATGGTTTTCTTACAAGGTAGGAACTTTACGGCCTTGGAACATCCTTGATCGACGATGGTGAGAATGGAGTCATAGTGGTTCGAGGGTGGTAGATCCGTGATTAGATCCATGGACACATATTGAAATGGTCCTTGCTCTACATTGGTGTCGAAATGGTATAATGGGGCGCGTTTCAGATGTGTGATGACTTTGTTCTCTTGACACTTGGCGCAACCCTTGACGTAGTTTTCGACGTATTGGCGCAATCTTGGTCCTTCATATCGACGATTGATGAGGTGCCAAGTGTTGGAAATGCCTGGATGGCCTGCCACAGGGGCATCATGAACGGTGTACAGGATTTTGCGACGTGTTTCATCGTCATCATCCAGGTACACTTTCTTGACGAAAAGAGCTGGCGGGAGAAGAGTAACATTTTCGTTGATATTTACCCCCCTTTTAAAGTCTGTTCTTCGACTTAGAAGGTCTGCGATCGTGTTACTCTTCCCAGGGAAATGGATGAGCTCGAAATTGTAGTCCTGCAGCGTGATTTGCCATCTTGCTTGTCGGGTTGTGATCTTTTGGGGCGCACGGAAGTATTGCAAATTGTTATGGTCGCTCCTAATAAGGAATTTCTCCGACGTGTTTAGCAGAAGGTACCGGAATTGCTTTAATGCGCTAATGATCGCGAGCAATTCCCGATCATAAATGTCGTAATTGCGCTCGGCTGGAAGTAGACTTTTGCTGAAAAAGGCAACTGGGTGGCATCCATCTGCGAAATCTTGGCTGAGTGTGGCGCCAACGGCAAAGGCCGATGCGTCACAGTCTAAAATGTAGCGTTTGGCAGGGTCTGGATTCCGAAGGACTGGGTACGATGTGAATATGTCCTTTAGCGTTTTGAACGCTACTTGTTGGGGTTTGTCCCAATACCACTGAACTTTCTTCTTGGTTAGTTCATGGAGCGGACGCGCGATGAGGGAGTAGTGGTCAATGAAATCCTTGTAGTAATTTCCGAAACCAAGGAAGGAGCGGAGCTTGCTAACAGTGGTAGGGACTGGCCATTTGGTGATCCCTTCGACTTTGACAGGGTCCATCTTGACCTGTCCCTTGCCAACGATCATGCCTAGATATTCGACTTCTTCTTTATGGAAATGACATTTCTCGGGTTTAAGAAATAGGTCATTGTCGCGTAGTTTCTGGAGGACATGTTTGACCATTCGTTGGTGGCGTTCAAGGCTGCCCTTGGTGGCAATGAGAATGTCGTCCATATAAATTACTACGTTGCCCGTAGCAACTTCTTCCTTGAATAATTCATCCATCATTGTCTGAAACGAGGCAGGAGAGTTGGTTAGGCCGAAAAACATGACAGTGGGCTCGAAGAGTCCTTTGTTAGTTTTGAAGGCAGCCTTCCATTCATCTCCTTCCTTAATGTGAATGTTGTTATATCCCCATCGAATGTCGAACTTAGTGAACCACTTCTTGTCGAGAAGTCGATCGATTAGTTCCTTGATGAGTGGAAGGGGATAGGTGTTTCGGACTGTGACAGCATTAAGGGCTCGGTAGTCTTGGACGGGTCGGTATTTTCCATCCTTCTTATGAACAAAGAAGAAGGGGGAAGCATAGGGAGAGTTGGATCGACGAATGTACCCTTTAGCAAGGTGTTCTTCTATAAACTTGTCCAATTCTGGTTGCAAGTTTATAGGGACTTGGTAGGTCTTGCAGTCGAGAGTGGAAGGTGCATCGGGCAATAGGTCAATAGCGTGGTCCCAAGGTTTTCGTAAGGGAAGTCTTTGAGCTTCTCTATCGCTGAATACCTTCCGATAGGCATGGTATTCGTGTGGAACCAGGACATGCCAAGGGGTTTCTTTCTTCTTCTTGCCAGCTTCGACGGCAAGGGAGGTGGAAGTAGTGGTCTTCCGTACTTGTATTTCTTGCTGGAGCGCATCTAGCTCGGCAAGCATAGGTTCGAAGTAAGCTCCATACTTGTCGTCGATGGCAAGATGGGCATTCATAGTGGTAGCAATTACTTCTCGGTCCTTTCCAGAGAAGGATGCCTTTGCCCAGTCGATGGATGGATTGTGAGAGCTTAGGAAGGGCATTCCAAGGAGCATATGGTCGGCTCCAAGGCTTGCAATGAAAAACGGATGGACCTTGGTCTTTCCGTTATGCTGTAGATTGAGGAAGGTTATTTTGGATACCCTTCCGATAGAGTTGGTAGTTCCATCGACGTTTCGCACAACCCGTGGGTTGGCGAGTTGGTGCATTGGCATGTTGAAGAGCTGGACCACTTTGGGAGAGATGAAATTGTCGGTAGCACCGCTGTCCACTAAGGCTTGGACAGTGGTCTGGGGTAATCGACTGTTGGAGATCATGGTGACTGAGGCGCGAACTGAACTGGAATCTGGCATAATAACGGCTTCTGGGAACAGGACTCTCAACATCGCCGCTTGATGAGGTCCCTCTAAAAATTCACGTTGAATCGTTCCCTCATTTCTTTAAGCCAATCTTCTTTCTTCTGGTCGGTGAGTTGGGCAGTTCGGGCCGCGAGTGAGGGCACATCATCGTCTTCTTGATACGGATCTTCCTCCTCGATTTCTCCTTCTTCATCATCAATTTCTTCGATTGTTGCTGTTCGGGCAGATGGATGGAAGCCTAGCGGAGGTGGCTTCGGGCGGAAGGGCCTCTTAAACTGTCCGGAGGTGGGTTTGCGTCGTGCCGGAGGTCGATTAGTCCTGAAGTTGGACTGGGACTTCTTCTTGGCAGGACAGACATTTGCCATGTGCCCTTGTTTATCGCAATTGAAACAGCGGCCTTCATTCTTGAAGCGCTTCTTGTCGGCTTCTGTGTAGGCTTTACTAATGCGCTGGCTTCGATTTATTCGATTATAGACAGGGACATCTACGTCCATTGGATCGTAGGGTCGTGGATCATGGTCATAGGGATTGGAGCGTCTTCCATTTCGATTGGGAGGTGGCGGTCGCCATTGCGTGCGGCTTCGAATCGAAGTCAGCATAGTGTTTCGCTTCTCATACTTCTTGAGTTCTGCTCGAGCAGCT
>QLOU01000159.1:0-13672 GCA_003313715.1 Russula abietina
CCTTTCCCTTGGATGTCAAGGAGGTGCTCTCTCTTGGAAGTGGGACACGCTTCCAATCCGGGGAGGAAGAGGATGTGAGGAGGAGCCTGAAGGATGTCTGCGCGTCATTCAATGCGTTGTACCACGCCTGTCGCAGGCTGCAGCAAAAATGAGACCAACTCCAGAGAGAAAAAAGTGCAAGGATGAACCAACCTTGTCCCGTCATGCATGGCACAATGGAGAAAGCAGAGAATGAAGGTGCAACACGCAGCCGCCAGTGGGGACGGCGCGTTCTTATCACGTGGTCTGAATAAAGAGCCACGTAAATACCACGCGAGGAACACAGGTCTACCACTCTACCTCCAATCGAACCATGGCTGCAGCCGACTCGGATCCTGGTCGTGTTCTGAGCATACAGTCTCACGTAGCATACGGCTATGTCGGTGGCAAGGCTGCCACTCTCCCTCTTCAACTCCTGGGCTACGACGTCGACGTAAGCGTCATCTTTGCCTCTCACTGCGCCGTCCCGTCTTGCCCACTCTCCTGAAGAATGTCAACACCGTCGATTTTTCAAATCATTCAGGTGCGCAGCAGAAGGTTACCGCTCCACCCACGTTTGTTTAATTTATCAAAATTTTAGGGTATGCTCGAATGGATGGCACAAAGGCAACTGCCGAAGAACTCGAGCGCATGTTCTCCGTCATGGAGCAGAACGGCCTTCTCGGACCCGCGCGGATCTTGACGGGTACGTCCAACTGATAACGTCGAACCCTTCGCAACTGATAGACAATCCACCCAGGCTTCATATTTGGTGCAGAAGCTCTGTCCGTTGTCGCACGTATCGTGACCAAGCTGCTCCGGAATGACCCTAATATCGTATATTTATTGGATCGTGAGTGATAACTAAATCCTTGGCATGCGGCAAAAGCTAAAGCCGAAGCTACTGTCTTATGTATTAGCCGTGATGGGTGACGCAGGTCGCTTGTATGTCTCACGGGACGTCATACCTTTATACCGTTCTTTACTTCCAAAGGCATCTATCATAACGCCCAACTGGTTTGAGGTCGAGTAAGGTTCTTTGCTGGCAGGTATCGGAAACATGACTCACTCCTGATAGGACACTCACTGATACCAAGATCGAAGATGGCGCCTCGTTGCACAAGGCGCTCATGATTCTTCATGAAACTTACTCCGTTCCGAACGTTGTGATAAGTTCCATTCCTGTGGAAGAGTGGTTGAAGGACCTGATCCCGCCGCATATCCGCTCTTCGGCTGGCGACCACGAGCAGTCGTTGCTGTGCCTTGCTTCAGCCCGCACGACCAGCAGTGGTAGCACGTCAAGCCGTCCGTCATCGATAGCCTATGCCGCCTGTGTACCACTTATCCCGGGTTACTTCTCCGGCGTCGGCGATCTTTTCTCGGCGCTCGTCCTTGGTCACTACAGTGCTGCTGATTATAATGACAGTGCTTCGTCCCCACCCATCCTTCCTCCTCTCCCACGCGCCGTTTCCCTTGCGTTGACCAAAACGCACGCCGTACTCCGCCTGACGGCATCGTATGCGTCTTCGCTTCCCCCAGATGAACGTACGACTACGGATGATGAACTTGACCAGAAGGACCCCGAGCGGCTCATTCGGCGCATGCGCGGGCGTGAGCTACGTCTCGTCCAGGGCCGGAAGATCCTCAGCGGCGAGGCTATGGGCGAGTTGAGGTGGTTGAAAGAGTGGGTAGATTTCTGGGCACCCAACTAATGGCTGGTGAATATGAAGGTTATCTAAATACGAAGACTAAGTGGTTTCATCGTAGACTAATGGATCATATAGCGTAGTGCATAAATCAGTGCTGAAACGTTAAGGCTCCCAGTGTACTCTAATACTGTAGATGACGTTGTAGCACGCTAAAAGCTTTGACTGCGACTGACTGACTGCGTCCCTCTTGACATGAAACGATTGGTTAAACGTTTGACTATCATAATACAGGTAAAATCCCCTCCGAATAACCTCCTTTTTAGTTTTCTCCACGACCTAATTTATCGAGAGCACGTACGCCCTGCTCGTACCACTCCTCTCTTGACACCCAGAACTCCTCCCGTCCCTTCATGATATCCGCCAAGACAGCGCCTCCAAGGAAGACCATGTGCTTCCTACGAGGAGGATCCTCGATACGAATCTTGAATTTCTAGAAGTGGGCCACAATTGTCAGCCGCAATGTAACGACAAGAGTGCGAGCAAAGAAGGCCGTGTAGGGGGCTATGGAGGAAACAAATGGTAAAGGCGTACATTCAAACGCGATGGGTCCCCATTAAGCACGCGTGTGAGATACAGTTGCTTCATCTCTTTTTCTAGGCGGCTCGGGAGGCCTGGATACATGCTCGAGCCACCAGAAAGCACGATATGCTTGTACAGCTCTGAGCGTATGTCGACCGCCGCATTCTGGATCGTTTCGAAGAGCATCTCGGCAACGCCTGGTTGTTCGATATCGACCAGGTGAGGCTGGAACATGCATTCGGGGGCCTCGAAACGCTCAGAGCCGACTTTGATCGTTCGGCCGTCGGGCAGCTAATGAAGTGAATGGCAGAATAAAATGTTGTCAGAGAGAGGAGATGAGGGGTTGCGGGTTGACACCGAGCAGCGGCGGCTCACTGACTGTGTAGCTCTCTACTAGTGTGGTGGTCTCCTCCGACAGTCGGGTGTCCATGTCGAGATCATAACTAGAGGACAAGTGAAGAGGTTTTGAGAAAAAAGGAAGGCCTATCCTCACGCGCATGTGGTACAATTGAAGGATAGTATTAGCTTACCTGACGTAACAAATCTTCTCCTTGATCTCTCGGACGGTCTCGAAATCGGCCGTACGGTTGAAGGCATAACCACGCATGAGCAGAAGTTTGATCAGATACCGCGTAACATCGCGCCCGGCGATATCGAGCCGCCTCGTGAGATGAGGGAGCGCAAAGCCGTCGTATACAGGCACGATGTGCGTCACGCCGTCGCCAGAGTCGACCACGACGCCCGTCGTCAAACCTATGTATCGCCTCGTTAAGCAACTAACACACATGGAAAGATATGAAACGCACCTTGTGCATATAGCGTAAGCACGGCTTGAATGGCGACGTACACCCCCTGGAAACCATATTCTTCGAACATGACCTGGCACATCCGCTGCCTGTTCGCCTTGGGATTCATCGGCGGCTCGGTTAGCAGCACCTTGCGTCCCACTGGGTCGATGCGTAGCTTCTCTGAAAAGGTGTAATCCCACAGATGCTTCATGTCCTCCCAATTCCGTACGATCCCATGCTCCATCGGTTGTGTGATCTGTAAGTAGTTCCGCAGCGCTGCCGCCTCGTCGCCCACCATGATGTCCTTGATGATCGCGTCCCCGACGCGCTCCTCTGCACGCAGGATTGGCCGTCCTATCACGGATGGGAAGACTAGATCACGGTTAATCAGTTACGTTTATTGGACGGGGGAGGGACGATAAGTCGGTCAGAGAGATTATCGCGCTCACCATGCTCGGGAAAGTTGGAACCAGCGTATCCAACCTTGACGAACTATAAAAACGTTGGCACTTCAAACGGGCAAGGCTGAGCAGATCCGTACCCCAGTCCCGTTATCTACTACCACAGGTGCTGAGGGATCCATTGGTTGTTTGAGTCGTCTGGTGTCAGTAATGTAATACGCAGTATCGCAAATCGCAGCCGCAGAGCGCTTGCGTGCGGTGGCAGGGGTCTCGACCCTCATCGGACACCATCTCTTTCCTTCCACGTCCTCCCAATAATATGTGGTAGGCCATCCCACACATCATATGCTATTCTGGATACCAGCGCTGACATGGGTGTTCTCTCCTACATAAGCAAGCACATTTTAAATGCCCAAGTTTCCATCCGTGCTCCTTGTTGCAAGCAGTGGTTCGACTGTTCCGAATGTCACGCTGAGACACAGACGCATCCTCTGGCAAGAACAACCGAAATGACTTTCATGTGTAAAAAGTGCAAAAAAGCTTTCCGTAAAGACATGACTTCATATGAGGAGAGCGATGAGTACTGCCCGCATTGCGATAATCACTACGTGAGACCATCGGCCGAATCTCGACTGTACTATTGTAGCCTTACTCTCTCTGATAGGTGATCGAGGCAAAGACACCTCAGGCCGCCATCGGCGTCGAGGGAGAGGACGCACGCATCGATGCTCGGTAAGTCATTCAGTGAGATTCACACTTTTCCACTGATCTGATCCCAGCTTGCACAGACTCTTAAAAGACCAGAGGGTGAAATCGGACTCTTCCCGGTCATTATTCGAACAAGACAATTCAGATCGGCTCGGATAGGGTGGACACATTTGTGCCGCGATAGGACGTCCATGACACTTTAATATTGCCTATGTCCCTCTTCGGGAAAATCACCAACGTGGATAATGGAACGAGTCCCATGACGCCAATAATAGGACATGTGGATGTGGAATGCAATGCTTCCGACCATATACTTTACGTGTATATTTGGATACTCCTCACCTTTCAACACTCAGTCTCTTCCTCTTTGGTCATCTGAAGCTCAGTCATCGTCATCGGACTAGTACCGCACTCCCTCCGAAACTTGAGTCTCCCTCATGACACCTTCGTTACCATCCCCTCCGAGTTCAGACTATTCGGTCTGTGTTTACTGGCATATGCGAACATATCAAATGCTCATCGGCCATGGTTGTACTTAACTACAATTATCTCTCCCTTGACATGCTGTAGGAGCGACAGGGAGATGCTGTTAGGTAGGATAGATGTACATTTGGGAGGCATATCCCCGTTGCCACTCAAGACTACGTCTATCCTATTATCATTGTCACTCCTGTCACCTGTGCCCGCTTCCTCTGTTCTAGCCACAGGAGACGTGTCATTGTTGCCTTGGCCACGTAATACACGCTGGATCGCTGTTCAAGCACTCTACTCATGACTCAAGTGTGTACGATGACTATATATCAACCTTGGCACCATCAGAAATCGGGAATATTTCACCCGGAATTGTCGCTTTCCTAGAGTCGCCACCCAACTGGCCTTTTTTTGACCCGACTCATACCGACATTCAGTGCATAGACAGCAACTATCGTATCTTCGTGCCTTCACCTACATACAGTACTAATATTTCTAGACCCCAGATTTATTCGCACATCCTTGCCGTGCCTCATGGGTTCTCGATTCTCACCTCCGTCCGCTCGGTCGGTCACATAGACAAGCGCAAAGCTCGGTGCGTCTACCTCCGTGTGGATACCGTACACGATGACCATCTTACCATCTTCTTCCGCGGACACAAACCTAATCAGTACGGCTTGTATCTTACATTGGCCATAGAGAGGTTAGAAGCTCCGTACGCTTCCTTCGACTTCGATGCACACTTAAACTACTTCTGATGTCCATCGCCGCGGTGCTCCAAGTCCAACAACCCAAAACCACCTCAACCAAAAGGCCCGGTCACGCAGTACAAACTACAGCTAATAATTTGGTCAGTCCTATTGAATCATGTCCGCCACCCCGAACTCCAGAAGGTCATTAGCAATATCAATCATACGGGTGGTTCTATACCTTAATGTCGACCCAAACAATGACCTTCTATAATTTATACAGAAATGAAATCGTCAACTTCCGAGTTCGGGTAGAATGATGCCCATTTGCCTGAGACATGTGCTTGCGGCGGTTGAGCGCTGCCCCGACTTTGGCCCGCGGATCGCGCCGACGCGCTCTTGAGGTACCTCTGACTTACTGGCAGTCTCCACCTAGCAAGCGAGGATTGCACAACTGGGCGTCTTGAAAAAAAATCATGAAAAAACTTGCACAATGCCAAGATGCCGACCCAGGTTTATTTGGTCCACACTCGTCCTCGCGTTGAGCAACAACTTTCCGCCGCTCGTTCTAGGCGCAGCAGGCACCTCGCGGTTCGGCGGTACCTCCATCTTTCATCGCCTCCAAACTCCAATTCATAACAGACCGCAGACCACGAGTTTGTAGGCTCCAAAACGACGCCATTTTCGCCCTGCGCCCTGGCAAAATTCCTAGAATGAGAATGCCAATTCTCAAACTACCGTTGCTCACATCATGTCATGTTTCCTGAGCTTGCGTCGCCGCCCAACAAACTAAGTTAATAGCAGGTGTCTTAAACGACATATAAATTGAACCTTGGTAAAATGTCTAAGTGGTAACCAAGAAGTAAGTAGTAAGGGTATCAACAAATACGTCACCCGGAGGAGGCCGCCTTTACATAAAACGAAAACACATAATGTGACCTGCACTGCCATTCAGCAACCACAGGCACGCGAATCGCTATTACGATGGCCAGTGTACGTTTTTAAAAAAAGTAGGATGTTAGAAACTCGCCGCCAGGGAAAGGGGTTGGATAAGACGCTGCGACCAGGGCACAGGCAGGAATACATATGCAACGTGGTCCACGCCCCAAAGAGGGGGCAGCAGAGCACATCGTTACTTAAGTTATTAACATGACCATGTTCAGAAGGTGCGCAACGGATAATTCAAATGCCGCCATACGCATCGTCCTCGTCATAAAGTGTGTAGACGGTGTCGGGACGTTTAGAAGATTTAGCTTCAGCCTTCTGATCATCGGGTATAACAGTTGGTTCGGCCGACGTGGGAGTAGAAGTAGCGAGTGGGCTGCTTGTGAACTGTAGGCCTGCCGGAGGAGGAGTGCGTACGTCCGAGAACTCAACGCTGAACGGCGAAGGGCTCTCACGAGCGCTCAGCGGAACGGGAAGCTCGAAGGACGCAACAGGGGAAAAAGAGCGCTCAGGAACACGTATCTCTGGCAGGGTTGGCGGATTTGATGATATACGCGCCTGTTCAAACATAATCGGAGTAGGGAGTGGCACTTCGATGTCCGATCCACCAGAAGCGTCGACAACTTGGTATTCAGTACCCGAATCAACGTCTGCGGATTGCTTCGGCGGATCCTCATCCTGCGGCGAAGGGACAGTGTTCGGGATAGGCAACTGGTTGTCGGTTGCGTTATCATGCGACTCCTCTGGGACAGTAGCCATAACTGAGGACATGGGGGCGTGCAGCTTCTTGGTGATTTCCTCGTATTGCATACCTTGAGGAGGTGTCACGCTAGAACGCGAAAGCTCGACATATTGAGGGTCAGTATCATTAGGAGATGAGACCATTGGACTGTGGGGTCCACCGGGAACCGAGTTTTGACGAACTACTGTGGCCCGATTCGTACTGCTCGATGACCTCGTCAAAGCCTGAGGAGGGGGAGTAGGGCTGGTAGGGGCGACGGTAGGGGACGCGACATGATAGTCAGGTACGTTGCTCGAGACTGGAGAAGCCAAGACATCCTGTGAATAAGGGGAGATGAACGGATTGGAAGAGGTAGGGGTCATGATGTCGCCAGGGTAAAACGAGGATTGCACGGAATTGGATGCACCGTTGCCATTCCCAAAGCCATTGTTGGAATGCATGTTGGGCATAGTTGGCTGGCGGGAAAGTGGGGATGGCATACTATCCAGGTGACGTTCAATCATGGTTGGAGGTCTTGGAGAACTCATAGCATTATAAGGTCCGATCGGACCCGGTTCGTCCGGAAGGAGGACAGATTGTCTACGCGCTGCAGGGCGTGACCAAATTTCTTCCGCTAATGCTTCATCCTCGTCACGGCGAGACTTCCTCTGATAATATGGTAAGAAAAAGTATTGCAGAAGAGCATGTATATGATACCAACCAGAAAGTAAATGACGGCGAACACAATACCCGCAATGCCAACGATAGCGGCCAGAATACCACCAGCAACGACGCCGGTATTACTCGTTCCACCGACAGCGGAATTAGTGGAACTGGGGAGAGCCGAAGACGTTCCACTGACTGGCTGACTGGATACCGTATTAAAGAAGGTATGGGTGGAAGCAGACGAGGGCAAAGGCTGAAGGAGGTGAATAAGACTGGGATAAAAAAAATCGAGGTATGTCTCACTTGTGCTGTAGTAAGCGGCGTAGCGGGCGGCGTTGAGGTAACAGGTGAGCTACTGGGAGTAGTAGAGGTGGTCGTAGTCGAAGGGGTCGATGAGGACGTAAGGGTAGACGATAAAGTGGAAGAGGCTTGAAGGGAGTGAGTTAAGGTCCATTCGGAGCGAACAGAGGTACGTACACGAAGAAACCGGGGTGTTAGAGGACGTGGCAGAAGGTGTGACAGCAACAGGGGAATCGACTATAGAAGTGGGAGTAGATTGGCCTGGGTCAGTAGAGGTGTCGAGGCCAAAGAGACGACTAAGTTCGTTTGGTTGGCCTTGGTCGGCGGGCTTATCACGACGTCTATGTCTAAATGGGCCATGCGGCATGATTTCTCGTTCCTCAAGGGAGGGAGGGAAGGGGGAAAAAAAATAAAGGAATGTGGGTGGTAAAAGAGGGGAGGATGAAAGATTGGTTAGAAGAGAAGGGGGCGTCGTAACAACGGAGTAAAATTCTCAGACGCGCATACATTTTGTATGAGTATGACTAATCACTGTCTTGGCCGCATTTTCTCCCTCAACACTCAATATCTCTCGATCTCGATCTCGTTCTACTGGAAATGGTTCTCAACCCTTTGCTGCCTCGTCAAGTCCGCACCTAACCAGCAGTTCGTCTTGTCCTTTTTCTACCCATGCTGCTTTCTCGGATATTATGCCATACGGGCGTCAATGTCTTCTCTGTTGCAATGGCGACCCCGCGTGTGCGTGTGTTGACCTCTTCCTGTTTGATCTTCCCCGCGCTTCATAAGTTATCACCCTGTGCCGCGTGCGTTCCTTGCACCGCATGACAACGCACTCTCCATGGTCTCCGTTCCCCGGCTCCCTCCGTTTTTTGTTCCTCCTCCATTTTTATGACACACTCCGCGTTCTTGCTTATCAGATCGCCACTATTATTGAGAACACTGACCCTCGTATCTCATATCTTCCCTCAGTTTGCAATAACACAGGTGCTATTGCATCCTCAACATGCAATGACCCGTGGTACGTAGACTTTTGCACCCTAATCTCGTCTTATACCGGTACATTCATTTGGTTCACTTGTTCTAGGCAAGTAGTCACATTTGCAGGCGCGACTAGCGGTACTGTCACGTCGACCCTCGGTCCCACCTTAGCAGGCGGCAATCTTATCCCCCAACTCTTCCTCGTCCTCCGCGGTTCCTCATTCGTCCTCACCACCTCTTCTGTCTCTAATGCTACTGCCAATGTCACCATTTTGGCCTCTCCCTCGAATGTGTTCGTCTCTACAACCTTTAACTCGTCTGCCGGCAGCATATCGAGTGTCGGTCTACCGTCTGACCAGGACGTCACCCTCGCACTGACATATATACAGTCTCCCGACGGTAAGACAACGAGGCTCGATATTGATTCGGTCGTTGTCTTCGGTGAGGTGGACCAGAGGTAAAGTCAGATCATCGAGACGTGTGCGAGATGTTGACGTTTGCCATCATCTAGAAGCACGTCGCTGACTCCAACACCCCTGCCCCCCTCAAGCTCACTTCCCTCTTTCATTATTCCCGCCCCTTCGACAGCGACGTCTACCAATCGACCGCATTCGTCGTTAACCCAATCGAAAGGGACCATTGTCAGCGAAGCCCTCGCGGGATTTTTTGGCCTCATTCTCATCATCGTGTTCATTTACATGCTACTTAGTTGGAGACGTCGTAGAAGACTGCGATCATCGGACGCCCTCGAGATGCCAGCGAGAGATAAGGGACGACCATGAGAAGCCGATTATGATTTTTCTGGGATGAGCCCTTGGATGAGCCACTGTTTGCTGTACTGTATTTAGAGTATGCTCTCGGGCCGCTCTTGGCCAGCTACTGTATTGTCTTCTCTTATCACTCACTGGAGATGTCACACCGAGACCGAGAAGCAGACAGAATAGCATCAGCACAACAAACATTAGACGGTTTGTGGTGTCTTTGTTCTACTTTGATAGATTCATCCTTACTCTGTCCTCTCAAAGTACTCTACGACATATCCCAGCTTCTCGGGACCCAACTTGACAAGGAGACACTGGCAACATGCATCGGAATGATCGAAAGCGGTGTTAATCCAGAAGCGCTAGCGGTTAGTATTTAATTTTCTCTGCTATCCCCAAGGCCAATCCTTTCGCTTTCAGGCTGTGATTCAAGAATTGAGGAGAGAGGGTGTAGCAATCGCAGCAAGGCAATCATCCCGCAGTGCCAGGGGATGACATGATTAGTCAGCTTAGTTTGTGTGGCGTGGGAAGATAATGTTGATTTGTCATCGACTACGTTGCGTCTGCTTGACTCTGCGCAGGCGCATACAAACGTACTTCACTCACTTCACCTACCACCATGTCCGCACCAAATTCCCCCCGGCTAGTTGACTCCTTTTCAGTTCCTAAAGATGTTCTCAGGGAGTTCGAAGAAATGGCTGAGGAGGAGAACGTCGATCCTTTCGCTGAGACCGCCTCAAAGCGACAGATCGCTGCTCGTCAATCCGACTATCACAATCGACGATTTAGTCGCGTTGCCAATGAAAGTGCGGATGCATTCTCAGAAAAGGAAGGCGATCAATCCATGGAAGGCGGTTATAAGGAGGCGATGAGACTTCAGAGGCTCGAAAAAGAGGAACAGCGTGTACGTAGGGCTATTGAGGAGAAGGAGAAGCGGGAGCGGGAAGAGGACAAAGAAAAGATGGATCTCGACCGGACACCCCCTGCCGCAGAACTCGAGGCCGCCGAGAAGGAACTAGCTGCGACTCGATCCCAGGAAACAAAGCGCAAACGCCGTTGGGATGTTTCAGAACCGGGGGAGAAAGAGAAACCTAGTGGGGAATGGTCTCAAGAGGCCCTTGAGTCGTCTGCACCGAAAAAGCGCCGCTCTCGCTGGGACGCAACTCCTGCTGACGTCGCTGACACACCAAAGCGCTCTCGTTGGGACCAGACACCAGCTGCCGCTGGCCAGGATGCGCCAATGGTTCCCATCATCATGAATGCGCCAGGTATCATGATGGAGGACAAGCATAACCGTTACCTCAGTGATGAGGAACTCGACGCAGTCCTTCCAGCGACGGGTTACACAATCGTGGCGCCGCCGCCAGGGTATGCTCCTCTCATCGCCCCGAGGAAACTCATGGCAACGCCCATCACAGACGCCGGTGGCTTCCACATCCAGGACGGCTCGGATGCCGCCGCAGCCGCCGCGGCTGCCGCTGGCCTTGCTCCTGAACTACCCACCGAGATCCCTGGTGTTGGTAACCTTGCGTTTTTCAAGCCCGAGGATGCGCAGTACTTCGCCAAAATTCTCAAGGAGGAGGATGAGACGGAGTTATCGGTCGAGGAGATGAAAGAGCGCAAGATCATGCGGTTGCTACTAAAGATCAAGAACGGCACTCCGTCTGTGCGTAAGACTGCCTTACGCCAAATCACAGACAAAGCCCGTGATTTTGGAGCTGGACCCCTCTTTGATAAGATCCTCCCATTACTCATGGAGCGGACTCTCGAAGACCAGGAACGACATTTGCTCGTCAAGGTCATTGACCGGGTCCTGTATAAACTCGATGACCTCGTACGCCCTTACGTACACAAGATCCTCGTCGTCATCGAGCCGCTCTTGATTGACGAAGACTACTACGCGCGTGTTGAAGGCCGCGAAATCATATCCAATCTTTCCAAAGCAGCCGGCCTCGCACACATGATCTCGACCATGCGACCTGACATTGACCATGCGGATGAGTATGTGCGGAACACGACCGCCCGCGCATTCTCCGTGGTTGCATCAGCTCTTGGCATCCCTTCCTTACTCCCTTTCCTTAAGGCCGTTTGCCGTAGCAAAAAATCATGGCAGGCACGACACACTGGCATCCGTATCGTTCAGCAGATCGCAATTATGATGGGCTGTGCCGTTCTTCCCCATCTGCGGAACCTGGTCGACTGCATCGCCCATGGTTTATCGGACGAGCAGCAAAAAGTCAGAACTATGACTGCACTGGGCCTTGCGGCCCTCGCGGAAGCCGCCGCGCCATATGGTATTGAGTCGTTTGATAACGTTCTCAAGCCGCTTTGGTTGGGCATTCGTTTGCACCGTGGCAAAGGCCTTGCAGCGTTCCTCAAGGCTATTGGCTTTATCATCCCTCTCATGGACCCCGAATATGCCTCATATTATACCAAGGAAGTGACTGTTATTCTCATCCGCGAATTCCAAACGTCCGATGAGGAGATGAAGAAGATCGTGCTGAAAGTCGTAAAGCAGTGCGCGGCGACCGAGGGCGTGACCGCTGCATACATCAAGCAGGATATTCTTCCAGACTTCTTCAAATCGTTTTGGGTACGCCGTATGGCGCTTGACCGGCGCAACTACAAACAGGTGGTCGAGACGACAGTCGAGCTGGCGCAAAAAGCTGGTGCATCCGAGATCATCGGTCGCATTGTGAATGAGCTCAAGGACGAGGCAGAACCGTACCGCAAGATGGTAATGGAGACCATCACGAAGGTCATTGCGTCTCTTGGCGCTTCGGACGTCGACGAAAAGCTCGAGGAACGCCTCGTCGATGGTATCATTTATTCCTTCCAAGAGCAGACGACAGAAGACCAAGTTATGCTTGACGGTTTCGGCACCGTTGTCAATGCCCTTGGTATTCGCGTCAAGCCGTACCTCACACAAATCGTATCGACAATCCTGTGGCGGTTGAACAATAAGAGCGCGAAGGTGCGCCAACAGGCCGCGGATCTCACGACGCGTCTTGCTGTCGTGATCAAGCAGTGCGGCGAGGATCAGTTACTGAGCAAGCTGGGTTTGGTACTATTTGAGCAGCTGGGAGAGGAGTATCCCGATACGCTTGGCAGTATCATCGCAGCTGAAGGTGCGATTGCCAATGTCGTTGGCATGACACAAATGAATCCACCAGTGAAGGACCTCCGTGAGCACTTGTCAATAAACTTCAAAAGAAATGTGTGGTTCTCTAACGTCATCTATTCAGTTCCTCGTATGACTCCCATTCTACGTAACCGTCATGAGAAAGTGCAAGAGGCATCCATTAATTTGATTGGTCGTATTGGTGAGCATTATGTCAGGTTCCTGTTGTTGCATGCCATTTTTACTAAATGCGTTGTTACCTTCAGCTGATCGTGGCGCTGAATTCGTGCCTGCACGCGAATGGATGCGTATCTGTTTTGAGCTTTTAGACCTCCTTAAGGCACACAAAAAGGGGATCCGACGTGCAGCCGTCAACTCATTCGGCTACATCGCCAAAAGTCTGGGTCCACAGGACGTGCTCTCAGTCTTGCTGACAAATCTGCGCGTGCAGGAGCGCCAGTCCCGCGTCTGCAGTACCGTCGCCATTGCCATCGTCGCAGAAACGTGTGGGCCGTTCACATGCATCCCGGCCATTCTGAATGAGTATCGCACGGCGGAGCTGAACGTCCGCACGGGCTGTCTCAAGGCGCTTTCCTTCGTGTTCGAGTATGTCGGACCGCAGTCGGCTTACTACGTAGACTCGGTCGTGACGATGCTCGAGGACGCCTTGACGGACCGTGACCTTGTGCATCGACAGACGGCCAGCACGATCGTGAAGCACCTCGCGCTCGGCGTTGCCGGCCTCGGTTGCGAAGACTCAATGATGCATCTTATGAATCTCGTCTGGCCCAACTGCTTCGAGACTTCGCCACACGTCATCGGCGCGGTCATGGAGGCCATTGAGGCTATGCGCGTCACGCTCGGTCCAGGCGTCCTC
>QLOU01000159.1:13881-31108 GCA_003313715.1 Russula abietina
CAAGAACGTGTATGACAGGCACCCGCTGCGGATGTTCGTGTGAAAAGTCTGTAAGATGCGGATTGGACCTAGTTTATTGGAGGTGTGGGCAAAGGAAATCCATCTTGCTCGTTCAAGCACTCATCTCAATTTTTTTTATGGCTATCGACTTGTTATTCCCTACTACGTACGATTTACTGTAAAACTTAACGCGACTTCATTGTTTCTCTCTCTTGGGATCACGCGCGATGAAAACCTGTGATCATTCATCCCTCTTTAATGGTAAAGTTCGTTGATTGGCAACCGCGTTCATCTGTAGTGATGGATGGATCGGGTGTTGCTTTTAGTCGTAAGTACCAACAACTAGAAACCATATATCCTAATAAAGCGGAAGGTTAGGTTACTCAGAGGATAACACCGACAACAGTGGGGGGGGCTTCTTGACCACATAATGGAAACTGGGGAGGGAGGAGACAGAGGGTAACAAAGAACAAAGAAGGCAAAGGCGACATTCATCCCGTGAGACCTGGAGGAAATCCGGAAAAGTCTACTTGATCTTGGATGGGCCGCCCACCGATCGAATACGATATTCGTATGCGTAGCCGAATGTTAGCCTGTATGCGGGCCGCCACAACCGAAAAAAAAAGTCATTTTAGATTGTGAGGAAACAAAAGGCGTGCAGGACGGCAATACTCACGCCTATTGGGGCAGTAATGCGCATTTGCTGTGTCTCTGTCACTCCGGGGGTGACGTCCTGACGTGACATGGGCTGCATTTGTAACTGCTGTGTCTGTTGACGGATCGTAAAAATATATTATAATAATAAGTAGACACTGTCAGGTACGCTTGAAGGTAAGACTGGGTGCTGGCTATTGCTTACCTTGGGCACGGCTACTTGGAAGTTCAGGCCGGTGGCGGCGATGCTCCCCTTTACCTGGAACCGGGCAAGAATATCCACCACTCCCGGTTGCGTTGTCGAGCATTGTGGTGTCAGTGAGATGACAACATCGTTCTTGTTGTACGCTGTGTACGACGGTAGATTTGGTGCGGCTGGTTTGGGCGGGGGCGCTGCGGGAGTCACGGGTGTATCCAGGTCAAACAAACTCATGGCGGTTGAAGGTGGCGCCTGTTGGGCCTGTGGCGAAGCAGATGGGGCGGGCGAGTCAAAGAGGCCGAGAATATCTGCGGCGGTAGACTTTTGTGGTTGGGATGGAACAGAAGTTGGTGCCGCGGCATTGGTGGTGGGAGACGTTGCTGTCGAACCACCAAATATCTCTGCGAGAAGATCTTCATTGGTCTTGTGGCCCCCTGGTACGGCGACCACAGGATCGGAAGGAGTAGATGTATCGTCTCCAAGTAAATCGACCTTGACGACAAAAGGATATCGCGGGTCAGGAAAGAAAAAAACTACCGGATGATGATTTGACCACGTACATCTTTGCCTGTCCTGGTTGAACCAACGGGCTTATTCTCGCTTACTAGACGATGAAAGGGCTCTATTATCCATCAAAGCAGGATGTCAGGCGAACACGTACCGACTCCAGTGACAGTTGCCTTCAGTTCTGGAGGCGGCATGCGCTCCAAGACGCCAACCCGTAGTTCACCAAGCGAGAAGAGGCTCGCAAATTCGACCGCCCGTTGTTGGAGCTCCAATTCCGGGTTCGTTGTGTATCCAGCAAGTACAGCGGCGATACGTTCTTGCTGATTGTTGCTGGTTGTAGGTCGTGACGAGATCTTCGTGATCGACGCGAAGACGAATTGACGCGTGAGGTGGTTGGCATATGGTGAATCGAGGATGGAAAGAATGAGATCGACGATCTCGACATCGGTTACCTAAGAGGAATTAGAAGTAATCGAAAGCACAATCACCAGCCCATACCAGTATGGTTTGCTCTTCATCTACTAGTCCTCCTTCGATCAAAATCTCGCTGTATTCGCCGAGGATCCATGTGGCTGACAGAGTAAGCGCTTCTTGAGAGATGTCTGCGCGAAGGGCATTGTACAATTTTGAAGCTGTGTATGCTTGAAGTTCGGGGGTATGGACCATGATCCGGATGAAGGCTGAAAGGATCTCTTCTCTAACGTAGTTTCCGGCCTGTGGAAATGTCATCGTTCGAGACGGTCAGAGAGTAGTACTGAAGATGGAGCACGGACTAGTTTCAGAACGCGAAGGAAAGTATCGATGTGCCATCGCTTATTGGGCGCGAACCGCTCAGCCGCAAGACTAATTTGCGTGGTCATGCCAAGTTTAAATTCATTGTCCGCGACTTCCAGGAAGGCTAATAACTCCCTGGTCATGACGCGAATATTCTGCTCATTGATAAGCGCATAAGAGAGTTCTAAAGCCCGCCGTCGGATGGAAATGTCACCATCTCTCAGACAATCAAGAATGGTGTTACGATGTCGTTGAACAGCATCCGTGTTCGTAAGGACGACCTTATTCAACGTATTAAGCGCAACGTAACTGCCCCAAGAGAGCAAACAACGTAAGGATCAAAGAGGGCGAGAAGGGTGCAATGCGAACCGGATGTTATTGTCGCGATTGCTGAGGAACTTGCCGAGAATGTTGATGGCCATGACACGTAGACCGCTGTCCGCATCCGTTTCAATGTCCAGGACGGTAAGGACCGTTTCATAGAGAATAGAATTTCCGACATTTTTCGTCGAATCGGTGTTTGTTGCTACCTGTCACAGGGATCTATGGGCCAGCGCCACAGGTGGGGTGTAAGGTTTAAACTTACTTGGGCTAAGATGTCGTTCATGGTGTCGCTCGACGTCGCGTCGCCTTTACCAATTAGCCGAAGGAGCCGCAGTATCTTGACTTGCAGAAAAGGATCAGTGATACCCGAAACATCGTGCTCTGGGCTATATCCTGTCGTAACCAAAGATTTGAGGTGCTTAACAAGAAGGGGTACAGCCTTGTGACCATGACTGTGAGTATTCTAGTCGGGCACCGAAGGCAAAAGATGGACACACGTTTCGGAAATCCTCGAGACATCCTGGATCCGCTTGCACCATATCAATTACGAGAGTAATCGCCGTCAATAGAACACCATGATTACGGTCGGCCAGTAGGTTCTTTGCTTTCACAATAAAATGGTCGGTAAGATCAGGAACCTTTTTGATGACTCGTAAAGCGCAAAGGGCAGCCTGTGCGAAAGTGTGAGTGACTTAGCCAATAATTTAGGACAGCGCGGGCACCTTTTTTCGAATATACGTGTTGCTGGACCCTAACAACTTCTCGATCTCATTCACAAGGTCACGCGACATCTCCTCCGACGCGATGTTCGCAAATGTGCATAGTGCCAAACCAACTGCGTACATGTTGGAATGGTTCATGTCACTGGGAAATGAAGGAGTAAGACGAGACCATTAACATGCGGGTATTAAACACACTTCTTCAGGGAGTTGGTGACTAGCGTGAGGACCTCTTGACTCTCATCGAGCAAGAGCATAATACCCAGGTAGCCAAGTCTCTTATCGGAGAAACGAGGGCTAGCCACGAGTTTCAAGCACTCGATCTGGCCAAAGTGGGCGGGGGAACCCAGCATGTGTATATAGAGGAGCTTCGCGATATTGTTGTGACGCGCATACGAATCTTCCTCGCGGAATGAAGCCCTGATGGCGGCCGATTCTTGTTGGATGAGCGCACGCTCATCGGCGACGGTCTGCGGGTGGAAGGGTAAGCGATGTCAGTTCGACGGAGTGGAGACCAGGCAAACCTTGCAGGCTCTGATGCCTTTGATGAGGGCTGCAACACGACTCAGACGGGCTCTGATTGATGGTGCGCGATGCACGACGCACCCTTCAGATTGTGATAAACCATTGCCTACGCGGTATAAAAACTGGACAAACATTATCGTGCGGTCCAAAAGGGCACTGCAGCTGCTTATGTAATCACAATCACATGATTCGCTTTGACCGACATGACCGAACACATGCAAATGACATGATATTTCACTTTACAGTATCTGCCAGAGCATTTCTTCCTGTCCGCGTCTCTCTGGGCCAACAGAATGAAGCCAATTCATCAGGAAAAAACTGTTCAGGAATTATGATTGATTTGAAAAGAGGTTGTGAAGGCCGCAATGTCAACTTGACAATCTGTTGAATCGTTCGATTATAATCGAACCACAACCTTCGGACCTCAACGGCCTCAACTACTGCTGCCGGGTATCATTGAGAACGGCTTAGATGGAGTTTACACAGTCGGGGCTGATTGAAGTCTGCCGCGCCGTCAGAAAAGAGAGTCGGAAATGCCATAGACATGTAACCGGGTTTATTCTCAATCACAGGATGTAGAGCATCATTTCATTGTGGTGAAGAGGACGTCGAAAAACGTGTTGTGCAGTGATTTCGGGCAGAGGCGATGGGCTGACATTGAGAATGCCTCCGACAGAGAGGTCGTTACCGTCATCATCGTCGATTTGTTCGGCTAAGGGGTTTGCAGCGTCGGCCGGACCTGTCGGAGGAGCAGGAGGGGGTGTAGACGGCATTCGTTGGAATCATTGCCGATGGTAATGTCGAAAGCACGTTCACGGCAAGTAGCGCACACATGCATGTCGACGTGGGCAAGCCTGTCTCGCATGTGTTGAAGGAGAGATTTGTCATGCATAGAAACGGCCGAATCGTGGGGGCGATGGACGTCCACGCCCGGAACGTCATCGACGAATTCGTCATCCAACAAAGGTTCAATAGGATCAGGCACCCCGTCGAGAAGGACGTGTTGTCGGGCAAGGCGGTCAAGTTGACGGTGCGGCCTGTCGTTAGCACGGTCATGTTCGGCATGAGCGGCACGGGCGGAACGAGACCTGTTGAGGCATTGTAAACAGCTGGCGTGAGGAGTGCGTCCTGGTGAGGAAAGGGGGAAAGGAGATTAGAGAGTACCGGCGAAGACGGAGAGGGAGAAGACGGGGCATACCGAAGAGAACCGATGTAGATTTGCCCGCGTCGCCATCAAACTGATCGGAGGGAGTGAACGCCAAACGCGCCATGGGATTGAATAGACATATTCGTTCGTGGGGGATATTGCGTGATTGAATTAGCACCAGCTGAGTACGCTCAGCACGTAGCGTTCGAGATGTTCCTTAGTGGCAGCGGGAAGAGCCCGTGTTTGGTGGCGTTACGTTATATGTTAGTTAACATGGACGCAGGTAAGACCTGCGGGGGCTTGCTCATGTGGGACAGATAATCCATCGATGCAAGGGAAGATTTCATTCCGGATTTGACTTTGACTGTAACCCCGATGTTGCGCTCCGCTCTTGCCTCAGCCCGCCCTCTTCGTCGCAAAATCTGCCCCAGGTCCGCCTCTCAACGAAAGTTCGAGGACTCTATCATTGCTTATTCGTTGACTTAGAAAGACGTTCTCAATGATACCCGGCAGCAGTAGTTGAGGCCGTTGAGGTCCGAAGGTTGTGGTTCGATTATAATCGAACGATTCAACAGATTGTCAAGTTGACATTGCGGCGAAGAGGAGCGTTAGGAGCGTTAGGTAGAGGTTATGGGTTTCTTGAGGTGATGCGAGGTCTATAATAAGAAAGTGCTTGAGTTTGTTGTTGTCATTGTGGAAATGAAACGTTAATGGTATATGCGTTTTTACATTCTTTTCGGGGAAGGCGTAGCATTGCCAAGTTTTCAACTTCTGTAAAGGTAACGGTGTTGTGACTCGGAGCGGCTGAGGAGGATTCGAGATACGGATGTGTCCATGCGAGAAGTTCCTCTATTTGCTCGTTATCCGCAAAGTCTGCCCTAATAAAAGTATATGGGTAGATGATCGATGATGCAATGAACAGGGAATTCCGTTTTTTTTTTCATGCTGGGGGGTTGGAAGGACAACGCGACGTACATGTAGTGCTCTGGATCCCATTTTGACTCCTCGTGCCTCAATCGACGGATGCGTCGTTCAGAGGGATTTAGAGTCTCGGCATCCACACCAAGTTCGTTGATCTCGTTCTCGGTAGTGCCCACGTGAAGAAAATACCCAGTATATGCGTTGAGGAAACCATAAGGTTTACGAAGGGATGTTTCCAACTTTGGAAGTGGGTCTGGTACAGTCTGGGGAATTATATCGACCCAAAAATTCCTGATGTTGCAAAAACCATGTTGTTAATACGTTTGAAGGAACCGCCAACAAAACATGGTTCAGTCACTTCAGTGCATGTGATTTCATTCCGGATTTGACTTTGACTGTAACCCCGATGTTGCGCTCCGCTCTTGCCTCAGCCCGCCCTCTTCGTCGCAAAATCTGCCCCAGGTCCGCCTCTCAACGAAAGTTCGAGGACTCTATCATTGCTTATTCGTTGACTTAGAAAGACGTTCTCAACAACTTCTGCGTGGCACACAATCAATTCTTTACACACTTTTTCTGAGGAAGAGGACCTTCTGCGTGAATCTGGTAAGCTACCTATCGGTTTAATAAGCTGCGCGGCTCATGGGATCGTTATTTAGTAAAACGTTTCGCGCAGGATGTCATTGAGCCCAAAGTCCGAGAGATGGATGAGAATGAAATGATGGACCCTTTGGTCATGAAGGGCCTTTTTGAACAAGGAGTGCGTAACGCCCTTCCTCCCTTTCTATGTATCTTGCTCAGGTTCGTCGAAGCTCATGGGCATAGAAACAAGCGCGGAACATGGCGGCGCAGAATCTTCGTTCACTTCGGCAATAATTGCCATCGAAGAGCTCGCTAAAGTTGACCCTTCAGTGTCTGTTTTGTGCGACGTTCACAATACGCTCGTGAACACGGTGATCCGCAAATACGGTACACCGGAACAACAGGAGAAGTGGTTACCTCAGCTTGCTGAGTCAAAGGCTCGTCCGCCATTCGAGTGTGGATATCGACCCATTCCCTGACATGTTTTATAGCTTGGCAGCTTTTGTTTGTCAGAGACAGCCTCCGGTTCAGACGCGTTTGCTCTCCAAACGCGTGCCACGAAGGATGGGAATAATTGGATCCTCAATGGCTCAAAAATGTGGATCACAAATTCGTATGAAGCCGAAGTGTTCCTCGTCTTTGCCAATGTGCGTGCTTCATGCACTTTTAAATGAAAGGCTTATTCTAAATTCTTTTGGTAGATCAATCCGAGCTTGGGCTATAAGGGTATCACCTGTTTTCTTGTGACCAAGGACATGGGCGTCCAGATCGCCAAAAAGGAACAGAAACTTGGTATCCGCGCTAGCTCAACGTGCACCTTGAACTTTGATGATTTGAAAGTTCCGGCGGAGAATGTCATTGGTGGTGAAGGGCTAGGATATAAAATTGCTATTGAGATCTTGAATGAAGGTGCGGTTTATCCTCCAGTGCTTCCTCGAGCCTCATTTCTGACAACATACTAGGTCGCATCGGCATCGCAGCCCAGATGGTTGGCCTCGCCCAAGGGGCATTCGACAAGGCAGTTCCGTATACATACGAGCGCAAGCAATTCGGACAAGCAGTGGGTACCTTCCAAGGCATGGCGTTCCAGATTGCGCAGGCTGCGATCGACCTTGAGAGTGCGCGACTTCTCACGTACAATGCCGCACGGAGAAAGGAAGAAGGGCGTAGCTTTACCAAGGAGGCGGCCATGGCAAAGTATTGGGCGAGCGTCGTTGCACAGCGCGTTTCGGGAGAGGCGATCGAATGGACGGGTGGCGTCGGCTTCACGCGGGAAACTGGCATCGAGAAGTACTGGCGTGATTCAAAGATCGTGAGTCTTCCACCCGTCCGCCCCACTAGCAGAAGGTGTTCTGTGTCATCTGATATCGACTCTTATACTGCGTATAGGGTGCTATCTACGAGGGGACGTCCAACATCCAACTACAGACCATCTCTAAGTTTATTCAGAAGGAATACTCATAAGACACTTTGCATGGACTCTACTACAATAGGAGCAAATTTGTATCACATAGCTCAGAATACAGAAGTTACTCGTTTTATCTAGACGTCGATATCGAATAAGGCAGAGTGGGCGCGCGCCGGACCTGTTGTATACTAGGCTGCGGCTGGCCAGTGGATGTGTGCGGATCAGACGGCGTGCAGGTCGTCTCGGGGAAGAAGCATTGCGAATGAGTGTGATACTTTCCTAATACAGTACTGTAGAACTTTGGAGTCACCTCGTACAACAGTACAGGGCTTTCGGTGCAAAAAGAGAGAGAGAGAGGGCGCGGTGGAGATGGATCATCGGGCGAATGCACGGCTGGGAATGGTCTCTGGAAGAGGTGAGCAGTATAGGCGGGATGCATATGGGATCGCTTCGGCGAAGCATCGTCGTGGTGGCGTACTAGTACTGTGCTCGATCGCGTGTGGGGTTGGCAAGGAAGGTGTGTGGCTAACATGATAGCCCAAGTGCGTACGTTATGGGCTAGAAGAGAATCACGAACGCCGAATTTCTATTTACGACCTCTCATCTGTATGTTATATAACACATATGGTAGCGTTACGATTAGTGAACGAGAAGAAATGGCACAATGGGATTTCTATCATCCATAAGAAATTGGATACGTACTGTACAGTATACACAAGTACTAAAAGCTACAAGGGATTTCTACTCTGCTCCATGTTCTCGCAGTAATTTCATGATTTCGTCACGTCCTCTGTAAGCCGCTTCCTGCAATACGGTCATGCGGTCATTGCCCTTCACCTCCACATTAGCACCGTGTTCGAGCAGCAGGCGCACAGCTTCCAGCGCTCCATTGTACGAGGCCCAGTGCAACGGGGTCCGGCCCATCTGATCCTGCGCATTTATATCTGCACCATGCTCTAGCAGTAATCGAAGGACAGAACCATCTTTGAAATTACGACTTTCCGATGCCCAATGTAACGGCGTCGACCCGGTCCCATCCCTGGCATGGACGTATGCGGGATCGTACTCGATTAATATCCGGACCACCGCGAAATTTCCAGAAAAGGCTGCAGAATGCAATGGAATCCTCCCGTAGATGCCTCGGACATCCAAATCTGCGCCGTTATCACGGAGTAAATTTGCCGTCTGGAAGTGTTCTCTCGCCAATGCTGCCACTAGTGGTCGCACATAGCAGCCCCCATCAGCATTCACATCCTGCGGATGCTTTGTAATGAGGTGGCCTACGAAATCGTGGAATCCACAGAGTGCTGCGTAATATAGGGGAGCCGCTGGGGATTTGACGGATGGTGCGAACGAGAAAAAGGTTTCATCGAAGTTGGGCCAGGTGTCTATATCGCATAGGGCGAGCCACACCTTGAAATGTGGTTTGTTCGCGTCGAAAAGATACTCCATCCCTTTGTGTAAACATGACGACACCTCAAATTGGGCATGAGTCGTCCAGTGCTCGGCAGCATATCGAGCCAGCGGATGGTCCTCGGGTGTATGCCTATCAACGCCATCTTGTATTTGTAGTAAAATGCCTACGCAAGCTTCAGCCAGGATCGTATGAGCAGGCTCCAAATCGATATGATAATTTGAAACCTCTCCGCTTGCAGTAGCGAGGCGAGACGAGGTCAGGAATTCCTTGACGGAAAGATGCGAGAACTGCACCACCCGCGAACCACTAGATTCGACAATTGCAATAAGACTTGAGCACGCTGACAGTAGAGCTAGTTCTTGTTCCTCCCACCGCCAATCCGCTTTCAACCTTGGAATCCCTTCCGCATCATCGAAGTCGACTGCAAGGACTTCTGCAAGCTCCTCGACACGAAGAGGCCGGACAGCAATAACCAGGCATTGTAACACGCGTCGAGCGAGGCGCTTATTCGGTTTCTTGATTTCTTTCAGTATACGCTCGTATGTCATGTCCAACGATTCAGGCAGTCCCCTGAGCGTTGGTCGGACACTTTGTGGAAGACATTGACGTAAGACTGCCAACTGACAATATATCCACCGAAACCTGTCCAATGATTTGCACAATTATTACGAATGTAAACGATTCACTTACATTCCGTCAGCTCGTTTACAGAGATCCTCGATGACAAGTTCCTTATCCTCATTCTTCCATCTCCGCATGTACGGTTCCAAATCCGAGTAGACGACGGACCTAACATAGTCCGCAATGTCTTGTTTTTGCCCGCTTTGATCATGGAGGGACACTTGGTGTGATGCCCGGGACTCAAGGAAATCTCGTATGTCGAATTCTGGGCGACTTGTGACACATATTCGAACGCTTGGAAGGTGAAGGTCGATAAGCTCTTTCAACAGCTGAAGTACCCGATTCCGAGGTGATGGAACCTCGGAGTCGTCGGGACATTCATCGAGGGCGTCCATTATTAGGTAGATAAGATGGTGATCTCGGAGTGTGAGCATCTCTATCAGGCACCGTTTCAGAGCGTCATCATTGGGTTGTTGCACGCCGTTGCCATGGCCGGAATAAAGACGTGATAGAATATCGCAACAGGGACTCCATTGTGTGGAAAGTTGAATGAGAAGGGAAGTGACTAAGTCATGCCAATGCTGTTTATTGATGTCTCGGAAATCGAAATAAAAGTATGCGATCGAGGCTTGACCGGCATTGCACATGGTTTTCACGTCTTCGATGATCGTCGAACTGGAGAAAGACAAGCAACTTAATTATCTTTGACATGGCAGTGAAGACTCTACGTACCAAAGTACGCTCTTGCCAGAGCCAGCTACAAATATGGCATGCTATTAGATGGCGTCAGACGAGAGAATGGGAGAGGGGCACACGTTTTCCATGAATCCAGAGTAGCGACTCGGAACCCGTTGACTTCCATTCCTTATACGCCCTTCCTTCGAAAAACCAGGTCGTCGTTCCCCTGTGGTGTGCATTGCACGCAATATTGTGATTCGTAGATGGGTCTTGTGGCGAAAGCCATCTACGAAGATCTTGTCGTAATTGATTCCCTGTTAGGATGATTGAGCCTGCATGTCCGGCTGCGATTCGGAGACCACGAACGTTTCACTTGATCTACGTCGTCCGCCGTTTGTTGGATAACTCCCCTAGCCTCTTTTCCATCTACGTGCATCAGGAGTTAGACAAGTTTCGATGACTGATTGAAGACATATTGTATACCATCAAAGACGGCCACTAACTTGTCATCAACAGCCTTTACGTTGTCGTCGATATTCTTCACCCGATCGCCGACGGCGGTCACACGCTCATCGATGCCAGCCACACGCTCGCCCACACCGGCCACTCGGGTATCGATGGCATTCGTGATCTCCAGGAGTTGTGCAGATGCCATTCGAGCCTCCTCTCGAGTCAGCCTGTCTAGTCTCGTCAGCGAATCCTCGATATCGTTCCTTCCCGTCAGTTTCTTTAGATATTTTTCTGAAAATGGCTTGGTCATCGGGAGCTTATATGTAAAGGAAACACTTACTTGTTCGCCCTTCCTTGATTTCCCTTGTTACAATTCCAATAAAGTTCAGGACTTCAACAATTATTGTAGTGATTGTGTCCACCATTCCTTGATTCGGGGAGACTTCAGTGTATATGTCCAGTCGTCTGAAGAAAGCTTCTATGCGCTCGAATATCTCAGAAAGGGCGTCTTGATCCGCGCGAACAGCCTTGGCTGTCTGAGAATCGTTCGTATTACGATGGACCGTACAAAGGTACTAAGGGTACACACTGAAAGAAGGACAGCAAATCCGATAAAAATCACCTTTGCAGGTGAGAATACCTGTCAAATAAATATGAGAGGGTAGATCTCAGACGAGTTCGTGTTCTGAAGCATACCGAGCCGACACCTTCTCCGAGTGTCCCTGAGAAGGCAAGAAGGACGTTCACAGTTGGATCGAGCCACTTCGTAATGCTACTTTGAGACTGACTGAGCTCCTGGGCTTGCTCTTGAAGCACGGTGAGAATGCTGCTAGCCGAATCACAGGATTCGAGCCGGTTAGCGAGCGGGTGGGTGAGAAGATCGTTCTTCGTGCGTTTTTCGTACGCTTTCAAGGCATTATCGAGAATTTGTCGGAAATTTGACGATGTGGAAGTACGGCGAGGGTGGGACATAAGGAGAGAGTGAGGAATGGAGTGGGAGGATGGGAAAGAGAAGTGCTTCACACACGTGCCGCAGGTACTGTCGGATTGGGGCGTCATGCGACTCCCACCACACCAGCTAGCCCACTCTCTACCTCGTATGGTGTTGGAACTGAGGGAGTGAATCTACGGGTTGTGGCCTGGAATTCACCAATGAAACCACTGGGTCTTGGTCGCCGTAGCACACTTGCGTGCTGGTTCCTCTGTATTCGGTGTCTACGACGGAGGTCCTCTACTCATTTTATCGTCCTTGGCGTATTAGCTGAGAGATAAAACTGATTATTTTCCGTCATTCACATTCAGTCCATCTTCCCGTCTACAGTCTACCTACAGTATCGCCTCGAGTCAAATTAAACAACATCAGCGTCAGAGCACGTGACCATGTGGGAACAGGCGATCTTATCAGATCATCTTCAATCATGTGCAGCACACTTCACTTCCTACCACTATGACCGTCACCCCAGAGGAACTCGAGGCGACGATTCGCGCAGCAATACAAGTTACACACGTGGAGGTAGAAGATAACTCCGGTGGTTGTGGAGAAAAGTACTGTGTCCTCATTGTTAGCAAGGTGCTCTAATTCCTTTCCACCTAATCTTGACTGCATTGACGGTATGACATCCCGGATGATATAATCTAGGAATTCGAAGGCAAGACGACGCTGGCCCGGCATCGGATGGGTATTCTATGACCATTCTTGCTATCGTGTCGTCATCCTTACGAACACAGTGAACGAAGTACTCAAGACCCAAATCGCTCAGATCCACGCGTTCACTCGGGTGTGCAGTTTTCTCGTGCCTCTTTGCTACACCATTGATTTAGGCGATGCCTGGAGAAAACGTTGACTCCACAGCAGTGGGAAGCCCAAAAGGGATAAGCATGAGCTTCCTGAGATGTTTAGCACGCGCGACGATCGTGTACAGCATTAAATCGTATCCTCCTATTATGGAATGATGATAGTGGCTATCGTAATGGTAGACATTTTGATACATCTGCCGAACAGGGTGATACAAGACTGACATCAATTAAGTACATGGCCAGTAATATGAAGTGGCGGTCGGCCGCCAAATGTCGAAAACAAAAGTGAATCATTACCTCCGCCCGTGAGAACGAAGGACGAAACATGCGGAGAATAACGAAGTCGTGAATGCGAGTGAAGGGATAATACTGCAGGGATGATAAGCAAGGGGTGGGACAGGAGAAAAAGGTACAGAAACACTTGCCAATGATGGGGGGATTGGTGAAAGAGGAATGGCCTCTAAGCAACAATGCAACCCGAACCGCCGGTGCCGCCGCCGCCGCCGTCGGCGTCGATGGGGGTGGAAGGCTCGGGGGCCGTCTCGGTCTCGGGCTCGGGGTAGGTGGCGAAGAGGGTGAAGAAGGAATCCATTGATGTGTTAAGAGGTTGAGTGGGTTTTGAGTGAGAGTTGCTTTGATTTGCCTGGGGGCTGTTGGATGGAATGTCCGTTTATTTCTCTCTCTTTTATATGTTTTATGGCGACATAGATCCTCTTTCAAGAACAAGTTGAACAACAATAATACGAATCGTGACTGAGCCGCATTGGAACTAGACTCAGACTGAGCTGAGCGTTGATGAACTCGTTCTGGTATTGTCCGAAACCGACACGTTTCAGATGGGTCTTGGTACTACTTTTACTACTCCGCTTGATGCTACATCTGCTCGCCACTGGGCCCTGACCGGCCTGACCTACATCCACCAAGCCATAGGCGAGAATGATGTTTCTAGTTCCCTAGAACACCTACCCCACCTCTCGTCCAAAGTAGCTGCTAGCTAGCATTCAATCAAAGCTCCAAGTCCTCGTACATATCACAGGTGAGTACGTGCAACTCCACTGAGCCAGTTGTTCTTGCCACAAGATAGATAGCTTATTTTGAATCCCCATTGGGACGACTACGATCATCCATATCGGGATAAGGCCATCTGTCTCCGAGACCCGGGCGCGCGGTGAACAATAACGCCTATTACTAGTACGTCGGCTTTGGATGAACAATAAGAAATGGTCATTTCAAGTAATAACAAGCACATCGATCATAGATCTGCAGTCCATTTTGACACTGGTAGCTCACAGCACTCACACGTAATTAGTAACAAAAACAATAAGATGCTCACACATGTCGTAGTTTATTACATGTGCGGAAGTGAAAGACTTTTTACTAAGTTACACTTGGGTACTACAGTGTAGTACCTTAGAAAGGCCCGCTTATTGTTCTTATTGTGGGAACGAGTGGCCAACGGACGGTGCCAAAGGGCAGGATCAAAGCAAAGAGATGTCAGGTCGGGTTTGCAGATATAACTGTCCGGACTCCGGAGAACGAATTCGCGATACAGATGAAAATGAAAATCCAGGGAGTTCAATTGTAAGAGCTTCCGAAAATACACCCGCGAGGATCTCTGCATCCGGTCTGATTAGCGGAGGCCATTTAACGAACGACAAGCGAGACCCGCCAATATAGTTAAGCTATGCTTCCTTCCCGATCATAGTCATTGCTTCGGCCGTCACAACCTCACTTACCACCGCTGACCCTCTGTACATTGTAAGCTGTGATATGCAAACGTCATTGAACTCACCAAAGAGTTCCTCCGCTCCTCGCCATGCATATGCCACGGCAGGATACTCGCTCGATTAACATCAGGACGTTAGGGTAATCCCGGTCCTGAGTAGAGTGGGGGTGAGGTAAATATGTTAGCCATCCGAAACGTAGCCTCTATTCACTCACCCCACGTTTTCAGCCGTAAGTGCCGCGCGTGCGCCAGATGGCCAGTAACACCTGGTCGTTCGGGTTTATACACCCATGTTCTTGGAATTAGCTCTTCGTCAGGTAGTACTAAGGGCTCACTGTAAGTTCCTTATCCATAGACAAATAGATACCTTTGCAGTCGAGGGAAGAAAGTGGTAGAGGAAAACAGAGAGGTGGCGAGTGGGGTGAGTCGCTCGCACTTCCCCTACCTCTGCCATAGGTACTGGCGGGTTGGGACTCGCTTTGTTCTTGTAACGTACTTGCCCTGGAGCGAGTATTTTTCAACAAGGTTTGTAATGGAATCACGAGGGGGGTATCCCTCTTGTTTTCTTAAGCAGATGCGTTGGAACCACAACTTGAATCCGGTGATACCCCCAAACTTGGAATCGTTCTTGAGGATCGGAAGCGAGGCTTGGCGGAACGAACGCCAACGGCACGGTTCGAAACCGGCCTTCCGCAGCCGGCCCCAGTGGGCGCAAGATCCGGAGTGAAGCTTCGAGTCGTGGGGGATGATCCAGCTGTGGTCAGAAGAGGAAGTATGTTAAAAGTCGAAACAAAAAAAAGGTCACAAAAACTTCGTTCCTAGCATTATCGAATTGGGGTCCTCCGCACGATAACACTGCGCCAATGCCAAAGTACACGTTCGTGTGCGCCGTAAAGGTAGCCTGTGTCTCACTATATATGCAGCACCAAACGTGGGTCAGGGTGCTGGGACGCGTTCACATCATATCCACGTCACTGAGACGTGTGTAATGGGGACTTGAGTAAAAATGTCAAAAGGCTGCGGTCTCGCATCCGAAAAGAGAAGGGAGTGGGGGCCATACCAGGCCTATTGTGCTCGAAGGCCGCCTCGAGAGTCATTCATGGGCTTATCCGCCGTCGGATAACAAAGTTGCGATCTCGACTGCGGGGTTGGGAACAGCTGACACGTCTAGTTCGGGCAGACCGGCTGCTTCAGTTTCCAGTTTCGGGTCTTTCGTGCTTTCCCCAATCGTTCATCTCTTGACTGACACGAAGAATGTCATCAAAAGCGTTCGGTTCTAAGGACTTTGCATGTGACGCCCCAATGTAAAAATATGGTCGGGATCTGGAACATAGTGGTGAAGCTCGAGTCGGATGAAAACACTACGTAGTACGCACCTGCGCGAAGACTTCCACGCCGCACGATACGTCGCGTGAGACTATAGGACGTACGTATGCATGCAGTATATCTGCCATGCCCCTGGCACCCTGCTGGAATCTCCATGCGGCCAGGCCCATCATCCGAGGCGATTGGTATGCACTATGTTTTTGCCTTTCCGATTTATACCTTTCTGAAGCACAGCACGCACGGCCGCGCAGCGCGATGCCTCTTTACATCCAATCAAAAGAACGAGGCAGAAGGCCATACGATTGAATGAGATGTTCCCCCGCAGCGGTGTTAGCCAGCGTGTATACGGCGTATTGGAGAGTGGCATCCCCACGATTCCCAAGGTCGGACCGCCGGACGTGAGGTAACTGAGGTTACTACTGTCGATAACAACTTTCCCCAGCCAGAAGAATGTAAATTACGTCCATCGATTACTGGGATGTCAGTGTAGTAGTTGGAAAGAGGCTGAGAGTGTCCTGAGGCTGAGAGTGTCTAGCTTGGCGGGCGCCGGCAGTGTCCGAGTCACCTTACAACCAATTTTGCTTCGTCCATCATGTATCATATTCTCTCCTCGGCATTTCCTCACGTCAACACAAGCGCAGTCCTCCCATCTGCCGAACGCTCACTGTAGGATACGTTCATAGGTACATGTCGATCTTTGTATGGGATCAACCGATCAACGAGTTACCTAACCTTCACGTTACTGCTGTCGTTCTTCTGTCTTGAGAATCTCACCTGTGGGTCGCTTTCGATGTTGATCGAAGGATTGTGCATCACGATAGAACGTTTATCGACAAACGCACGGGCGCTCAAACAGCCCATGGGAATGGTGTTTTGACTGCCAGTTCGCTTTCTCATGTCAGCCCCTATTTTATAGTTGCCAGCACGCGAAGCGACTAGCCAAAGGTGAACGGTGAACATTCAGGCCCGGACAAACAAAGACAGCTACCAGTGAATTTTTTAATCGGCGTATACTGTATCTTCTGGCATCTCCGAGTCTTTTCTGATATTATCGTAATATATTTAAAAAAATCTGGAATCTTCTGACTAACTTATATCAAAGAATCTTAATATAATAACTACTTTTATCGGTTTCTTGTCCGCCCGAATACCAAGAGAGATTCATACACCGCCCACCCAATCGCCGAAGAAAATATCTTGCGGGAGAGGCGGAGGGAGGCACCATCAAAGAAGCCCTGCATGCCTCGTTCCTTGAATATGAGAGTCATGTCAGAAATCAAACAAGACCAAAAAGAGAGAAGTGCTGACTTTCCACACAGCCAAGAAAGTCGGGATCAGGCCACGGTATTTATCTTCACGGCGAACTTGCATCCTTGTCTACCGAAGGGGTAAGTGCACGTTGTCCCTTTAACAAAATTAAAAAGGGGAGGAAGAACCTTTATGACATCGAACGGG